>JBBJLR010000002.1:5752633-5765928 GCA_037577145.1 Brachypetersius gabonensis | reverse complement strand
GTGTGTGTGTGTGTGTGTGTGTGTGTGTGTGTGTGTGTGTGTGTGTGTGTGTGTGTGTGTGTGTGTGTGTGTAACCGGAGTTGGCTGTCTGCTTAGCTGCCATGTGAAAGGAGATCCTCTGCAGACTCTTCTCTTACTCTCCGGATAGATGCCTTAAATGATTCATGCTGGTCTTTCGCATGACCTGAAACACGTGCCCGTGTGCTCGAGATGTTTAAAAGAGTTTGACGTGTTGCAGGCTGGAAGCTCAATGTTTAAAGGGGCCCTGTCCTTTATTTTTCCTGTATCTACAGCTCCGGAAAAAAGTAAGAGACCACTGCAAAAATGATCTTTTACGAATGCCTTAGTTATTATGAACCACTGACAATATTTCTCCTACTTTCCAAATTAAAATATTGTTCTTCAAAGTATCATTTTTAAGGAAACGACAAACATCAAAATAAGAGAAATGATGCAGTGTTTACAGAACTTGAAAAATTCAAAGAAAACAAATCTCTTGTTCACTCTTAAACAAAATGGAATAATTACGTTTGACACACTTCTAGTAGTGTTTTACCATCTAACGGGTCTCATTGCTAGAGGAGAGTGTTTTTATACTTTCTTATTCAATAAGATGTGATTCAGGTGATCACTAATCAGTACCTCATAAAGCAGAATGAGGTGCTTATGTATGAATTTAACAGACACTGGCATGGAATAGTTGTCACACTCATACGGATGCTGATTTAAAAATAAATTGCAGTGGTCTCCTATTTTTCCGGAGCTGTACAATGGTCCCTGAGTTTCCTTCCTGGCAAAAAGAGCCACAATTCGTTTGTACTTGACCATTTTCAGTCTCTTGCCACATATATTTCACATATGAAGGAAAGCTGGGAAATATGACAATATTTGTTGTTATGATAAATTAACTCTCAGTAGCAACAGAACCAGATCTATTAGTTACTGTTTAAATCATGGGCATCGTTAGGTCTATTTTGGGGGGTCTGAAGTCCCCCCCAAAATGATCCCAAGCCACCCTAAATATATAGTAATTATTATACTATTTTTAAATTACATCCAAACATTTCATACGGGATTTCACTGAGCGCAGATACGCACTTTACAAACGAGACTATGAATTGAAATGAAAAATAATAAGTCTATCATTGTCATTATTGAATTAAAATGATGTACTGGCTGTTGAAGTTGCTGTAGGTAGCAGGCGGGCATTAGGACCCAGGCCAGGCTGCACGGCGCTGCTTGTTAGCAAATAGAACCGGAGCCCGTTTAGTAATATTTCTCTGGTAGCGCCGTTTGTACTCAGTTCAACAGAACAATTCTATGAGTGGGTGACAATAACTGTTCATTAACTTTACTTGTTTCCTTAAGTGAAAGGAAAGGTATAGTGAAAAGTTTTCAGCCCTATATACACGTCAATTCCTTCCTACAACCCTGGGGGCTAAGCGCCCCTTGTCTTTCCGTCCTAGTGACACCCCCGGTTTAAATTGATATTAGCGAGGATCGGGAATCATTTGGTTCGGTTCTTGGCTGTGACAAGGCAGTACAGCTACTTTGACTAAAATAAATCAGATGGTAGACAGATAAATAAATTTCAAAATGGGTTATAAAGGCAAGAGAATTTTAAAGGCAGGAGAAAACTAATATCTACTGATTTATTCACTAACTTGAGCTAATGTTAGAGCTGACAGTCTAATATTGCTTGAAAGGTTGTTATAATTTTCTTTTATATGAAATATGTTTCTCAGCAGATGATAAGGAGACAAATGACTCATACATAGTTGTATCATATTTTGCTTATATTAATAAGCTTGTGTTTCATAATAGCAAGTTAAATATGCAGTAACAAAACATTACACTGAACTGCCTGTTTATTTAGCGATCTTGTCTCTTTATGACTTTAGTGCAAATGTACGAAGTCAGACTGCTGACGAAAGTATTGGGACACACCTCTTAATTATTGTATTCTGTTGAACCCTTACTTCCAGTGAAGGGCAATCCTAATGCTTCAGCAGACCAAGACATTTTGGGAAGGTCCTTTTCTATTCCAACATGACTGTGCCCCAAAGCAAGCCCCATAAAGATGTGGCTGGTTGGATAAATTCACTGTGGAAGAAGACTGGCCTCAACCCCATCCAACACCTTTCGGATGAACAGGAACAGAGATTGTGAGCCAGGCCTTCTCGTTCAACATCAGTGCCTGACCTCATACAGACTCTACAGAATGTATGGGCACAGAATTCCCATAGAAGATCCAAAATCTTTTGGAAAGTCTTCCACAAAAAGTAAAAGCTGTTATACCTGCAAAGAGGGGGCAACTCCATATTAAAGTCTACGTATTTGAATGCAATGTCCCTGTTGCAGTTTTGGTCGGGTGTCCCAATACTTTTGTCCACATAGTGTATGTAAATGTGTTCATTTTATATAAAATGGGCTGTTTTTGTTGCTTAATTTGAATATATGGATGATATTGCCTAAACGTCGATGGTATGTTTCGAAATGTCAATTTTACACAATATGTGATCGTTAATAATATGAAAGTCCCAAGGGGTTAATGGATAACTGAAAAGCTACAGTATGTAAAATGAGAGGCACATAAGAGAGCAGGCAAAAAAAAAATAATACCATTAAAAAACAAAAAAGAAAAACAAAAACCACACATATAGGGAAACTGCTTATTAGGCCTGGTTTCAGAGCTTCGTTATCTGTTGTTCCCACAACAGAAACAAACCTACTTGGCTAATAAGCACTCTTGAAAACTAGGTTACCACATCACAGCTGAGACACTGACAGAAAGCAGCAGAGAGAAAATAAACCACAGCGACAAAGTCACTCCATGTTACTTACATGCACAGAGGCCATTGGTAAGGAGACAGCATGAAAAATGGACAGGGGAGGGTCATTGAGATGTGGCTCAAATACAGAACAACATCAGTCAACAGAGAGAACAATAGCACTTAGTCAAAGCTCTGACGCAGCACTGCCCTTTACATACAGAACAACATGATAGACTTTAACACTGCTGGCCATCCACACGGCACATGGTGGGGGGAGTGCTGCGGATGGAGCTGTTGCGAAGCAAACAAAAGAGGCTTAGAATGAAACTCAAAAAAAAATGATGCAACATGCATCTGACATTTACAGTAAATGCACTGTTAAGAAGGCAGCATCGAACTTTGATGCAGCATGCGTTTACGCTGAAGGAGCAGAAACACTGTTACATCTGTTTTTAGTGGTGCGAACATTATTACCACAGCCAGAAATAACACACAACAGATTCAAAAAATAATAATAATAATAACATAATAATAATAACAATAACTGCTTTACACATTAGAATTATTCTTTTCTCTGCATGGAAAAAATACATGAACAAAACTTTGACCCATTTTTACCTACCCCAAATGTAGATCAACCGAGACAAGTTTGGTGTCCACATTTTGCTTCTGTAGTTCAAAACCGGTTGCTGCTAATGTTGCTACAATCAGTAGAAGCCAATGGGCCATCACATCTTTTCCATAAATATATCAACAAAACATCTCTCAACCTGAATCCAGGTCTTCAGGCACAGACACTAGTCTTGTAGTGCCACCAAACATGTCTTGGCTGATCTGGGGTTTGCAGAAGAATTCTTTTAAGAATATAACTCAAAGTTGCATTAATGCTAGTGAATCTGGCTAGAAAAACGAGGCATGGTTTAACTACATAAACAAAATGCACACACAGATGATTCACTTGTTACTAGCCTAAGTCTGGCAAGTACCCGTCTTCTTTAATGCAGGACAAAGATATGATCTGATAAAAGAACATGAACATGAATATTTGTGCTCAAATAGTGGGAAATTTCTGGGTCGGTACTCCAGACTTTCAATCCAAATTGTTCGGATATTTCAACAGAAGAGTATTCGTTAAGTTTTAAGATGTTATACTTGAAAAAAAATAAAACCACGGATGATTAGATGAACCAAAAAGGAAACAAACACATTTCCGCAGTAATAGACATGGTGAATCTTGTCCAAGATCTGGAAACTCTCTTTTTCCAGTTTCCAAGTGCAATGGAACAGTGTTGACAGATGCACAGACAAATAGATGTCTTACTATAGAGCTGTACTTAAGGCTTCTTCTGCACTGTATTCTCCAAAGACTGGGTCGTAAGGGCAAGAACCTCCTACAGTAAAGGGTAAAAGGGCTATCCTCAGTGCACCCCATTTGTAATATTTTATCAATGCTGGGCTGCAGGACCAACTCGGTGCTCAGTGGCCAAAAGCTCTCAGCCAGACAAAGTACCCTACATGAGCATCTTTACGCAATTAAATAACAAAAGAGGAATTTGTTAAATGACCGAGAAAAGAGAGGCATAATATCCCAGAATATTGCTCTGTGGCTGGGTGCGTGCTAATCAGATCCAGTAAAGTGGGACGCTGGGCTCAGAGAGGATTATGGCTGAGCTGCGGTCCACTGCACTGCTGGCAGAGGGGCCACGCCGCTCCCTGAATCCAGCGCAGAATCAGGCTGGACTCAATAGAACCAGAACAGCCTGGAAAGAGGTCCATTAAACTTACTCAAACATCAGAGGACCTTCAGTGGAGATGGTTCATTAACTTTTGAGAGATGTGTGTGAAGAACCTTAATAAAATTCCAAGAAACTGAAGTGACAGTGAAGTGAAAGTGACATTCTGTCATATGTGAACACACCACAGCACACAGTGTGAACAGCACAAAAATCTTTCTCTGCATTTAACCCATTCACCAAGTGAAGCAGTGGGAGCCAGGAACGCAGCGCCCGGGGAGCAGAGTGTGTAATGTAAAGGTCATGAGTCAACTGAGGATTTTTCTTAGAACAGAACATCCAAGTTTAGTTCATTTGCACATAAAATAAATTCAACACTACTATCTCCACAAACTACAATGTAATCGTATTGTTGCTGTCAGAACAAACACTTGTATCTCCAAAAAAGTAACCTTACATGAGAGGGAAAAAAATTCTAGATCAATTGAACAATATTTTTTTTAAAACTCCAAATCAGTTAGAACATTACTTTTGGTCTGTTTTTCATGAAATTTTGCTACAGTGCAAACAGTGCAATTTTCAAAGTAGAGGCATTTCAGCAAGGAAATGTGAAGTGTGATAACATCAGTGTTTAGAGACACAGGAGACACCAAACACTGGTTTTATGGGGCCAACAAAGTTTGTGTTCTTGCTTGCAAACTTCTGATTTAGGGGCCAGCGCTCTACTGCTGCACCCCTAGGGGAGCGTAAACTCGCCAGCTCTTATCAAGCCATTTATGGGTAAGGATGGCTGAACATGTAGCCACATTCACATATGATTATTTTGAATTAAACCACAACAAACAGTGAAACATGTCTTTTTTAAAAAAATAAACTGGGTGCTAGTGTCTTGAAGTCTGTTCATGAGTCTGCTGTGTTTTGTCCTACATTTGTTTTTTTTTGTGTGTGTTTTTGTTCTTTTCTGGCTTCTTTATCCATGTCTCTCTCTCCCATTTACAGTTTTGAAGGCAATCCGACCGCTCTCTTTTTTCTCATCATGCAAGAGGGCACTCAAACACAAACAATATTTTTTTCAATGATCAATGCTCAGCTCCCGATCAACCAATCACACTAATGAGGCAAAGAAGGACAAATGTGTTTATCCAAGGTTTTTTTCAGACAGGGACAATATACAAATCACACACACACACTTCACTTCTTTTCTCTGGACTGACGTTTACTTCCTCTGTGCTTAGCAGTAACTAGAAGAAACTGAGAACTGCAACCCCTGGCTTCCTCTGAGGTCACAGATAACAAGAAAAGACATTTCCATATCTCACATCTACCTATATCTATACTACACTCAAGTGACCAGGTCTCAGACAAGGACAGCTCTCAACATCCCAAGGGGTTAAAAAAAATTATGCTCTGTACTTTTTTTTTTTAATATCTCTGACACTTTTAATGACAGTTTTAATGAGAGATTTTCTGCAACAGTGAGCATCCCCAGGAGGCTTACAATGGAGGTTAATGGGGCATGAAACACACAGCAAAAAAAACCACCCCTCTCAAAACTATAGAGCTCACAGAGTTCAGCCCACGTCAGAAGGTGACATACTTATTAAACAAGAGGAGCCAAATTTGTATAATTGCATCTGTTTTGAGAAGTTCAAGGGTTTCCTAATCACTGAAAAGAACATTACTATCTTTCCAAATCTATTGCATTATTGGACTGAACGCACTCAGGGAGGCGCGCAGGAGGACACGGTTGGTTAAACTAGCACTTTGGTAGTTTGGAAATGATCGTGCTTGGAAGTTTTTCAATCTTTGCCACCGTGGCCCACTAACCCCTGCTGTAAGCCTCCCGGTGAGACTAATTGCTGGAAAATTTGTAAATGAAGCCTGAATCACTGAAATATGTGTCTGGGTTAATGAACTGCACACCATTTTTGTTTTTTAATAGTTTACAAGTAGTTGAGAAATACTAAAATGATGCTTTAAGATCTCTCCGTGTAGGTGCTATTAAAGTACTACTTTTTCTATCTCCTCTATTCTCTTCCCTCTCTCACATGGCACCCCCTTTCTCTCTCTTTATCATTTTTATTCTCTCTCTTTTTTCCGTGCTTATCTCTCTCTGTTGTTTCCAGACAACACAGAGAAAAAAAAAAATGTTGATCTCGCCTACATCCTGCATTGTCTGTCTGTGATAAAACACTCACAGGGCGCGGTGTGGTATGTGTGGCGTGTGCAGGTGTGTCCATTAGCGGCTGGGATTCACAGTGGCATGCTGAAATGAGGCCCTGTGGAACAGCCACACAAGCAGAAAGTGCTGACTGCTGCTGGTGCGCTCTTTAAGGGCGGCTGGGCTGCCAGAGACACACACGACTGTTTGGCCTCGTGCTGACCGCAGGGCTCGCTGCTATTTGTGGAAGAGCTGTGCACAGGGCCTAGAGTTGAGTGAGGCTGAGCCATCATTCACATATGTAAAGTAAAGTAAGTAAAGTGGCTCCTTATAGTCATGCGTGAACACATGACAGCATGGCACACAGTGTGAAATTGTTTCTCTGGATTTAACACATTCACAAAGAGAAGTAGTGGGCTACCAGTGACATAGTACCTGGGGAGCAGTGTGTGGTAAAGGCACCTTCCTGAAGGGTACCTCAGTGGTGCCACTGGCAGCCACGGGAATCGAACCTACCACGGTCTGATTGCAGGGACAACTCCCTTACCACTAGACCACCAGCCACATCAAATATTTCTGAAAATGCACAGTATTCTCAAAAAGGGCACCTGGTGGCCTAGTAGTTAGGGAGTTGCCCCTGTAATCAGAAGGCTGTGGGTTCAATTCCAGGATTACAAGTGGCATCACTGAGGTTCCCTTGAGCATGGTACCGTACCCACACACTGCTGCCTGGGCGCCCCTCATTGGTGGCAGCCCCGTGCTTCACTCTGTGAATGGGTTAAATCCTGTTCACACTGTGTGCTGTGGTGTGTTCACACGTGAAAAGGGGCCACTTTACTTTACAATCTCTGCTCACACAAGAACACAAAAATGAAAGAAAACAACGTAAAAGTAGTCATGATGTAAGCAAACCTAATATTCTTGCCCACAGTGGTGTAATTTAGCTATTGGTCATATCAGATGGTCTTGAATTTCATCATATATAAAAATAGTACTGACCATCTGCAAGCTGTCATATCAGCATAATCCTGTAAATGGAGTTAAAATCCCACCCTGGTAAGGGTTTGCTGAAAGCTGTGCCAGATGATAATAATAATAATAATAATAATAATAATAATAATAATAATAATAATAATAATAATACCAGATATACACTACCAGGCAAAAGTTTCCTTTGTTTTTACGACTGGCTACATTGCAGATTAATGTTGAAAACTTTATTGGCATTTTTCCATCAGATTCATGAGAAATCGACCTTCGTCAAGAGTTGATAAGTGGAATTTCTTCCCTTTCTTAATGTGGTTGGGATCATCAGTTTTGATGGTCGGGTTGGACCACAGTTAGTGATCCTATTCAACTACAGCTCAACTCCACATTACGGCAAGAACCACTCAACTACTTAAAAAGAAACAATATTCCATCATTACCTTATTACAACAAATGATATGTTTACTGCATAATTCATATTAATCTACAATGTAGAAAATAATAAAAGCAAAGCAAAAACATTGAATGAGAAGGTGTGTCCAAACTTTTGACTGGTAGTGTACATTCGGGAAGTGAAATGCAGAGGGAAACTGTTTTCAAAAATAGATGTGAGCAGGATCTGAGACAGCAGGGTCATGTTATCAGCCTTTTATCTCACAGGTTATACACACTGCCACTGCAGTTACAGCTTTAACAGGAGGCAGTCAGGGACAGAAACCTGCATCAGCCTGAACACCTGCAACAATGAGTTTAAAAAGGGAGCAGAATTCAAATTTCACAGTGATGCCATGTTCTAAGGTTAAAGAGATACTCCCTACAGCATTTAAACGTCTGGAATTGAAATTGACAATATTTGTTGTATCTAAATATATTTCAAACACGATACAGGTGCCATACAACTAGGTTTACTGTAAAAAAATCTGAAGAAAGCTGGGAAAAAAACAGAATTTGAGCTATTTCAGGTTCTTTAAGTTACACACATCGGTGATACAGGTGTTCATTAAATAGAACACTTTGGGGCAGCTGCACATTAGCCTAAGCTCACCTTGCCTGATGCCATGAATTGGTTAAAAGGTTTTAAAGTCTCCTGGAATTGGGGAAAAGCCGAACTGTGTTCTCTGAACTGATAAAGCACCATCCAAAGCCTTTGGGATAAGTTGGAGTGGCATTTGTGACCTGATCAGTACCGGACCTCCCAAAAGCTCCTGTGTCTTAATGCAATCAAATCCTGTCAACAATGTTCCAACATCTAGCATAAAAGCTACCCAGAACTGGGCAAGAAAAAAGGGTAGGGGTTTTGTAAACTTTTGGACAACGTATATTCAGGGTAATACGCAAAACAGCTTTGAAAGTACTTGCTTATGAGACCGATATTAAAGCTAAAAACCAGCCTGTATAGTTTAACTGCTGCAGTCTTCTCATAGAGTTTCATAATTAAAGTGGCATGCATCTAGCGACAAACATACAATGACCTGCTAACTGAAGAGCATCACTGAGTGAAGACTTTACCTGCATTGTGCTTCGCTAGATACTTGTCTTTGTACTGCTTCTTTTTCTTGCCAAACCAAGTGCAGCTGGCTTGCTGTTCCTGCTTCGTCTTCTCCATCGCTATACATGCCACCCGCCTTAAAGAGGGAAGAGAAAAGACATATTGCATGATCATATCAATGTTTCTTTCATCTGCTGTTTATTTCATTGCTAATTTACTCTACTATATGGTATGAACTCTCATACAACACTGAACCCACTGCTCAGTTTATACAGAGCCCCAGCACCTTTTGGTTTATGTGCATGGCAAGTGAAGTTCTCTGGTGTTATAATTTGATGGAAGTTAAAGTCCTTATGGGACAGCTGACCATATGCCAATACTCCCAGGCGTTAATTCCACAGATATAAGACCAGACTCCTCTGAAATCCAAAATCCAGTTTTAAAAACCTTTATGAAATCACTGGTAAAACCTGTCAAAAAAAGAAATAGTTTGACATTTTTTCCAGGTCATTCCAGCCAATTCCAGCTACTGTGCACACATGTATCTCCAGAACAGTGGTGCTGAAATCTGGTCCTGGAGAGCTGGTGTCCAGCACAGTTTGATTAAACCCTTCCAGTGCACTCAGCTAACCTGGCAATCATCAGGTGAATTGAACCAGGTGTGTTTGAGCAGGAAAAACATTACACTATTCTGGACACTGGACCAGATTTCCTGCCCCCGCTCCCCTGCTCTAAAGGCAAATAAGCACACATCCTTTACATGTCTCTCATACCCTTTTTCTTCTAATTCTAGTGCAAAATGTATTTGATGAGTTTAACATCCAGGGACGCATAAAATAGAAAACTTATTTTTCTGTTGAACTTACACAGCTTTTTTTTTTCATTTAGGAAAACAACATATGAACCTGTTCATGGATGCCCATACCTTTATAACTGCAATAATAATATTGTTCAAACAACAATGCTGTTGACACTCAGGACAAGCACCATTCACTTTCTGAAGTTAACTCACCACTCCTGCAGCTCTGGTGAGGGAATGAGGCCAGCTGTGCCATTCTTCGTGTTCTCCAGTCTGCCCTGCCACCAGTTATGGTCATCCTTGTTGATGATCTGGATGATGTCTCCCACTCTAAAGCGAATGCCTGCTTCTTTGCAGGGGATGAGGTCGTCTTTGGCTGGATCATACTCAAACTGCGCCCGGACATAGATCTGAAGACACAAAGACAATCAGGGCCACATGATTCTTTCTATGGGAGAACCCCTGGATGGAGCCAAGGACAGACGACTATGAGGAGAGAATGAGAGAGAGAGAGAGATTTGGAGCCAGTATGAAAGAGCACAGGTGATCCTGACGGATCCAACCATGCTCTGTGGAAGCTGAATGTTGTGAAAATCTATGGTGTGTTTTTGGAGAGATGGTTGTAAAGGACTGTTTGTGTTTATGCTTATTGTGTGTGAGCAGCCACGCAGGAGTAAGCCCGAATTCCTCTGTGAGCCACAGGGCAGAAAAGCGCCTGAGCGGTACTGCAGGTCCCTGGGGAGTCCGGCTCAGAGCAACACCTGCCTCATGTTGCTATAGCTGCCACCTACCTAAGGGACCCGGCCGGGAGTGCTAGTGTGACACTGTCCCCCCCACCCCACCCCACCCCATTCCACAAAAAAACCAAAAAACAAACGTCTGTAGTAACAGATCAAAAACACAAACACTGTGACACAGTCTGAGAAAAGTTTTTCTTGTTAACTATGTTCTCCTACATCTCTTAACTAAACCTTAAAATGACATGCTTGTTTGAAGAACATGGTGGCACCACTGCTTAGACCCATGTTGAGCATCAATGTGTGACGCAGTTACACCAAGCAGCGATGAGGCCAACTGCGCCATCTGCTGGACACTTGGCTCTCTTTCCCAGAGGTCAAATTACAAAGCGGTATGTTTTTGTAGACGTCTACATGCTCTACAACAAAACTAAACTTTAATCAGAAACAAAATCAAATCAGAGCGCTGCCTGTCAAAAGTCTGAAGGCTCCCTTGAAATTATTCAAGTAATGCTAGAAAATAGTTTTGAAGGTTTTGTTAAAGCCTTCATCCCTATAGTCTGATGTCAACAAAAAGCTATTTACTAATACTTTGGGTATATAATGGGTATAGATTAACTTCCATGGTCATCAAATTATGACATTAAAGTTGACTGTTAAAAGTACATAAATTATAAGTCCAAAATCTGCCCATTCTGGAGCAACCTTTTGTGACCCTATGGTACCTATACCCAGTGACATGCATTATCTAGAGGGATATAAACCCCCCAAGGAATATGCTGCAGAGCTGTGGAACTGTGATCTCTGAAGTGAAGCTCCTTTCAGTACCTTTTGAAGGAGTTGGAACCGTATTTATGATCCAGAACAACCCATCAACCCATCTCACTAATGCTCTTGTGGCCGAATGCAATCAAATCCTCCCAGCAATAATTCCAATATAGAATGTACTGAAAAGATTGTGTGACATTTTCCTGTGATAGTACTTTTGTCAGTTGTTTCTTCAGGTTTGCTATTGTTGGCAATAATTAATGTATGAAAAGAATGAATTAATGAAAAGTGTCATTTGTGACCGAGTGTGCAAGTGATCATTACACACAGCAAATCAATTGAAAAGCATAAGGTTCAGAAAACTCTATACTGATTGCTATAAACCACTTTGCCACATGTGAAAAACACATTTTGTTGCAGTGGTCAAGCAAATAGGGAAAGAAGCACACACCACTCTTTAAGCAGTGGTCAGGAGATGGAGCAGGGTTAGTGTCGGAGCTGTACAGTGCAGACCTGGAACTGTCAGTCCTGTCTTTAACAGGGCTGAAAATCATCTGAGGACAGACTGAAACGCTTTCAATACCAGAGCAGCAGATAAACCTACAATAATCCATAATTATATGGGAATGTTTTTGACCTAATTGTGCCTAAACTGCACCGTCTCTGTTCACATCAGTGAGCTGTGACTGCCCTAACCTCATTCTTTGTTTTGGTGCAGCAAGCAACTTATGGAGTATAAAGTGATAAACACATACAACATCTCTATATACTGGTCAGTCTGTCCACAAGAGTTTCAGCACAGTTAATGAAAAACTGGTTATCCAGAGTCAGCCGCTGTGTATGGAGTACAAATAGGGATAACTGCGTGAATGGGCAGCCAGACAGCTTGATTTGTTAGTAAAACATTCATTCCTTTTCATTCCATGTCCCACACACATACATACCAGGGCCTGACTGATACAAAAAATAATTGAATGATATTAATAATATTTTCACCATGGGAAAGGTTCAATCAAATATGTAAGTTATGCCAACATAACTTACACTAATACGTAGTAAGCCAAAACCAATAATAAGGAGTTATAAAATTCAGGAAACCAACACCAGCCAATGATTTACAAACAACAAAACAGGCTTGAATAGTTTTGGGTAAACCATGCTTTACTAATTGATAAGATTATCATTTCCCAAACATGGTCGGTTGTGTCATCTTAGACAGCAAAACTACATATGTAGTTTCCTTCCAAAAAGAATTACATTTTTTAAATGAATCACTTTCAAAGAATATCGGTGCTTTATAATGATCACTGCCACATTTTCAGAGCAGTAAAATGACCTTTCGTTAAACATTAGCTGTCAGTAAGGGTTGAACAGCATTTTGGAATGCACATATTAAAAGATAAATGTATATTAGGAAACAAGGCTTTCCGTACTTTAAAGAGTTTTTGATTATTTATCTTAATGAGCTGTTAATATATATATGGTTTTTTTTTTCATTGAAGTGCTAACTTATGGTCAGCCTTTGGACTTTTTATTTTTTGTCCATGGTAGCATGTTGTATCTTACTACAGTTTTACATAAGCTACTCCACATCCGTACTCTGCTGGTAGAATTGTCGCTGATGAATTTGCGGGACCTCAGTATCAGCCAATCACTACACTGGTCAGGCCCTAATACACACGCATACACACGCGCTCACATGCTCACTCTCTCACACACTCTCAGACACACTCTCAGACACACACACTCACACACACTCACACACACTCACACACACACTCACACACACTCACACACACTCTCACACACTCACACACACTCACACACACTCACACACACTCACACAC
>JBBJLR010000002.1:5705175-5735471 GCA_037577145.1 Brachypetersius gabonensis | reverse complement strand
ACACAGACACACACACACAGACACACACACACAGACACACACACACAGACACACACACACAGACAGACACACACACATACACAAAGTTAAGATGATGTAATTGATCAGGTGGGCCACCAGCTTTCAGGGAACAGGAGAAGGGGGTGGGCCTTTCCCAGTGGTCACTGAGTGCACACCTAGGGACACTCTAGCATCTTCAATTCACCTGAGCTGTCCAGTCTTAAATAAGTTTAATGTTCAAATAATGTTCAAACGATTCGCTCACAACATCGATATTTACTTATTCGATATCGATATTTAGCATCAGTAAAGACATTATAAAGTAGGAGGACAGAGTTCATTGATTGACATGTTTACTCATAACGATCAATATGTAATTTGTTTACCTGGGAAAGCCTCATAGTCTATGAACCACCAGGATTTTGAAATGCCTGGCACGAAAATGGAGTCTGGTGTTTCTTCTTTCTCCTTTTGAAATGCATTCTACCGGTTCAAAAAGGTTTTGTTCAACCACAGCAGAAAGGGATGACGTACAAAATCACTACCCACAAGCAGTAAAATGGTCCCAGGGGAGTTATAAGATTGCACGCGCTCTCTTCTTTATGTGTTCTTACGGTAAGACGGAAATAATATCCCTGCTGGAGAATATTGCATCGCCACATTAGCGGTATATTAGAGGTTCTAAAAGAATTTTGTCGTTCTTTGCCCTGCAGAAACTTACAGGAGGTAATTACTGCCCTGAATCATCCCTTAGAAAAAAATGTGTTTCACAAAAAAAAAACAAAAGCATTCTATGGGGGAAAAACGCTTTTAAAGGAAAATGATTTGACTATTCCTGTTGCAACGGCAGGCTCCCGATTTCACTGCGGTCTCAATCTCAATATCTTTCAGAAAGTCAACTGTGCTTGTTCTCTATGGGAAAACAGGACATATCCAAGCTGATTCCAAAAGATTTAGAAAGAAAAGCAAATACAAGGCGTACCAGATTCCAAATGTGTTTCTTCCTATTTTAGATATAAATCACGTTATCGGTCTCAGTGGCCTTTAAAGTTCATTAGACAGAGACAGACACAACAAATATAAAAGTGAGACAAACGTATCCCATGCTGGCCCCCACCACACGCCCCAGTTTTAGGGCTGCATGGGAACGTTTCGTTTTCATGGCAGGGCACAGCATGACAGGCCTTTTCCTTAGGGACCCCTGGCTCAATCTGCAGGGACCCCTGGCTCATCCAGAAGGCAACTGCACCCACTCCTTTGAGAGTAGCCCCACCCTCTCAGTCACCCTCTCCTGCATCTGCACACCTACAAAGCAGCCTGGAGATTCTACAGCCCCTGCTTTGTTTAATTTTAAAAGGCATCACATCCAACTTTTGCTCATTCCAATGTCTACTGATGTACAGAAAATAACAGTTAAATCAGTCTATGTGAAATCAGCTTATAAAATGACAGCATGTGCGCTGCAGTGTGTGCCACAAAATCATATACCCTTGACAGAAGAGAATAGTTGGTGTAAGGCAATGAATTCCATTCCTTTCTAGGTTCCTTTTCCTCTCTTTTTTGTCGTTGGCAAATCCTGTGAATATTATTGTTTCAAAAACTGCCTACAGATGGCATATAACACCCTTTTTTCTGCGTGTGTATATTGAGCAAGATGGTCGTGGAATCAGGTCCATAATTGTACTTCGGTGGTGTTTCGCCTCTTGACACTAATGAGCAATGATTACAGATCTCTTGTCTAACGTCCCTCACACTAACGTTGCAATAGTTCCAGGTGGCTGACGTTTTTGATTTGCTGCCACTCAAAACAACAGGAAAGCGACGAGGCAGACCTGTACTGGACAAGCAGTCCAAGCTGAATGGGCGGATAACTGGCGGAATTCTGTATATTCACAATTTTTATGACATCACAAAAAGAAAAACTGCTGCAAATTAGACTGCAAATGAATCTTTGTGTATGGATTGAGAGTAAATAGTACATTTTGAAACCATAACAACATTGATATACTTAGAACAACATTTGTATACAACCTCTTGTTTCAAAAACACCTTGTTTTTCATGATAGAGGCCCTTTAATACACTCTTGGGTTGGTCTGTGTTAACTAATGATCCACTCCTTACTGTTGACTCAATCTGGACTCCTGGCACTGACCAGTTATGAGAGTCTAAGCTGTTTAAAGAAAACACAGCCATCTACTCTCTGGGTGATGCCCTTAGAGATGCTTGGTTGCATCCGTCTTATGCAAGCCAACTGCGTCTCAGGGTTCCAGGGCTTGTGGCTGTTATAAGTGCCAGTAGAATGGAGATGGGGAGGTGGTGGGGTGGGTTGGTGGTGGGGGGAACGATAAAGATGTGCAGAGGCTTCTTGCTTTTACCTCTGTTTTCAAGTCTTCAGTGATAGGGGGTGGGGTGGAGGAGCTGAGATTTTGGGCTGCCAGTCGTAACTCAGCGGCACTTGAAACCTATCTGCCAGCCATGAATAATGTAGGCATACATCCTGTGATACTGTGCAAAGCAGAGGAGGTGTGTGTGTGTGTGTGTGTGTGTGTGTGTGTGTGTGTGTGTGTGTGTGTGTGTGAGACACAGAGAAAAAAGGAACGAATGGAGCCGGGATTCATGTGAACAGACAGAAGAGCAAAAGCAGGGGAAAATATCAAAAGACGGAACACAATCCAAAGCTTTGAAAACATATTTAGCAGACAATCGGTGCTTCTTTTTCTTTCTTTACATTTGGTACGTATCAAAGCATGCATAATTCATTCATACACTCTCAACCCTTTTTTTTTTTTTTACAAAACATCCAATACAAAGCCCAATTCTAACTGGCACACATTTCTTTCTATAAGAAAACTATACAAAAAATCTGCGGGTGGTAAAAAAAAAAAAAAAAGTTCAGGAATGTTTAGAGAGCTAAATGTGGGGGTCTCAGCCTTGAGTTCTTGTGTATATTTTGGAGCCACCAGGCCTGCTCACTTTGGCTTCTTGCTCTTGTTTCTGCCAGCAGTGCGAATGGCAGGCAGATGAACTCTGCTGTAGATGCCAGCCAGGATCGGTTCTCCCTTTTCATTTTAGGGTTGAAGTCAGCTAGAGCAGAATGAGTTCCCATGGAAACCATAATAATGCTTCAAGGCCAGATGTCCCTATGCAAACAGAAAGCCCAGGAGGCAGGGAGTCCTCATCTCCACCCAGGGAACAAACTGACACAGCAACAGTCACTGATAAAAGTGAGCTATGAGGAATTTCATGCCTTGCATTCGTGACTTTATTTCAGCTTTCTCTTCTAAAGCACAGTTGAAACCAACACACAACACAATTCCATCCTCCAGTATGGTCTATAAATAATATTTCAATGCAATATATTTGGAAATCTCCTCTAAGCCATGACCTGCCAGTTTCCTTGTTAATAATTGTGTAATATCAGTATTAAGATCAACTTAAGGTTTTAATTTGACATCACGTCACATCACATTTCCCACAGAACTGGAATGTGATTCCATCCATATAAGCTACATGCATAGCAACAAAAAAAACCCTCTCATAATCAAAAGAAGAATGATATTTTAAGTCACTGCTCCACCAACCCCAACCTCTAACAGAACCTCTGAGCTACAGAGAAAGAGATTCCCCATCAGTGAATGACACTTTCCTATTCACACGGCAACGGCTCACTTCAGTTGCATGGTTTTACAGTGAAAAAGACTTTGGGGTCATGGTCTGTTTTCAGTAACTGGTGCATTTGTTAGATTCAGTCTGTTCTTTGAAATGATTCATATGATTCATCCACATGACTTATACTGTGATACAATTCATGACATACATCTTACTATTTTCAAATCTCCCCTAAAGCAACATCAACAATAATAATGTTTCTTTAAAATGTTACTTGAGTGTTTGATGTGGTGTCGAAATAAAATTTAATGAGTGTTTTAGAGGAGGACTTCAAAATATCAAGCTGTATAAATGTATATGTATGTATGTATGTGTGTATGTGTGTATGTATGTGTGTATGTGATGGCTCCTGGTCAATATTTTTGGTGAAACAAACCACCCTTCATCCCCGGCGTACGCCGCAAAACAAACTCGCCATGCACCCTGGGCAGCCTGGTTGCTGCCTCACATTTTGATGCATCTTCTCTCTCCTGCTCTTCCCTCAATCTCCTGATAGTTTCCGTCTCACTCCTCATTATTAACCATCTCAAGACAGCTTTCTTTGTGTTCTCTGGGCAGTAAATACTTATACAATTACATTTTATATGAAACTGCAGCTAAATTTTAGGTTTATGTTACAAAATTAGTCAGTTATATTTCTCTTAACAATTAAGCACTAAAATACACCGGCACTAAATAAAATATTGTGGAGAATATTTTCTATTTCCACGAATTTGCTGGGGTTTTTGCCAACAATTGTTAGTTCGGTTTTAAGAGAAAATTACTGAATTCAAAACATTTTAATTTCACTTTAAATTCAGCTTAATGCATTACCCTTAGCAAAATGTATACGGTGCAGACTGGCAATCTGTGTGTTCTGGAAAAGTCCAGTCTTGGGCACGACGGCCGCGCACCTGACAGTCGTTCTGGACTTTTCCAGAAGAGAGAGACAGAGAGAGACGGAGCGAGAAAGAGAGAGAGAGAGAGAGAAAGAATGAGAGACAGAGACAGAGAGAGAGAGAGACAGAAAGAGAGACAGAGAGAGAGAGATTTTGTACACATTTTCGTTAAGGGTAATATAATAAGCCGAATTTAAAATGAAATCTCGGCGTAGATGCTGAGCTGCACTGCCGGAAGGGCAAGGCGTTTGGGCGGCATAGTGCTTTTAGAAGAACTGGAAATTTAGCTGAATTTATATTTGGATTACTGTTAGTAAATAAAAAATTATATATTTAGAATATTTAGAACTAAAATGCGTAAAAATAACATATTGCCACGAAAAAAGCAAAAAAAGAATGCGAGAATATTTGCAGTTTCCGCATTAGTGTGGAGATTTCCACGTATTGTGTAGAGTTCGGTTCTCAGAAAAAATCTGCATGTGACTGAATCCACGTGAAACAGAGGATTTCTGTATTTCAGCATCAGTCTGATGGAGGTGCATGTAGCTGCTGCCCCCATCTGTCCCCTGCTGCTGTTTCTATGATCGCCCTCCCCAACCCATCCTGAGAGGCCATGTTCTCAGCCTCACCATCAGGCCCCCATTTCTCTGACGCACCTTTACTTCTGCCTGATTTCTTTCCTATACTGAACTCAGCGGACTCTCCCCACTGCTAGAAAGACGTTATCGTTGCATAACAACCCCCAACATTCAGCCTGTCCGAAGGCTTTTCCTTCGCTGTGTGAGTCCAGACTTGCTGTCATTGCTACGTGTCTGATTTATTAGTGGGAACTGCATGGATATGCCACCCTGTTTCACAGATGTGAGGTGCTTGCTGTGTTGGGATTAGAGAATCCATCTGGAGTGCTGCAGATAAATAAGACAAAACAACCATTTGGAGAGGCATCTTGCAGGAACGCTTCTGTGGTGGCACTTCTCGACAGAAGACCAGTACCATTTTGATGTGACATATAAACAACAAATGTAATTAATAGCTTCATTTTAAACTGCAAATGATGAAAACAAACAGGAAGTTGCAAAGAAAACAAAACGTTTAGTACAAAATCCTTCTCATAAATACCTAGCACTGCCTAACAGGTCCATCCTCGCAATAGCGTAGGTGCTATTTAAACCATTAATGCTTGCATGTGGAAATTAAGGGTATAACGTTTTTAATACAGCATCAAAAACTGTGTTGAAACTGTCTTGAAGGATATCTTTGGAAACCACCACTTATTCATCAAATCTAGGTATCTGGATACATGCATTCAGACTAAACTGCAGGGAATTGCATGAACACATCCACATTTTGTGTTTCTGGTGCAGCAAAGCATTTAAAAAACTGCACCCAAACTACAGACAAATCAGTTCAAATAGGATCTTAAAGTAATAGTGTGACTAAAAAGTCTTAGGCACCTGGGAAAATTATACTTAAAACCTGTTTACTACTGGACAGTAGTGTTAAGTTAATGTTAAAACATTAATATTACAATAAATAGAATTAACACTATTACAGTAAATGGTGGTTTTATGTGTGGCAAAGTGATCACGTAATCATTTCCAGACCTCTTTCCTCAAGTCCAGTATTCATTTTTAGCTACAATCAAATACCTGGTTTGGCTCTTTTTACTTCAGTAGATTAAGTTAGGTTAGGTGTGTTGATTATGGAATGTTATAAATCCACCCAATGACTGCAGGCACTGAGCAGAAAACTGGATCCAAACCTGTTGTTCTTCTAACCAGCTCACAAAACTCCTTTTTAGCAAAAAGGAAATCTTGATACTTTTTCGTTTGAGTTTATTCTAATATTCACTTGTGTTTTTGCTGGAAGAAAGAAACCCACTGCTGATATAAACAGATTCAAACAATCTTCATAGGTGGCTAAGACTTTCGCACAGTACTGTACATCATTTCAAGCAAATCCCAGATGGAGTCAATCAGCCAAAACGTTGTTGTCTTGAGTTCCCTAAACCACACTGACAGGTCTGCACCACTTGAATGAAACCCTGGACGTAGTTGGAGAGAAGTGTAGATATGTTTACGGAAGGAATGGGCGAAGTTATGGGAGAACTAGATTTAAACTGGCACTGGGACCTGAATGGCCCATATCAAATTATTAATAAGCTTCTAATCCAATGGTGCTGCTCCCTAAATGGTGTTGCTATTTATGCAACGTTCATGCATTCTAACATAGCCTGCATTTTCAAATTGTTGGTAGCTTGGATAAGTGGGAATGACCTGATCGACTGCTCCTTCTTCATATTATATACAGCAAACTTCTGTTGAAGTATTGGCATTGATTAGTCGTTAGATACATTCAATATTTTTAGCTCACACTCACAGTTATTGAATCACGATATGGGCGATATGAGCATATGAGACCGTAAAGACGATGTATGTGCTGACGATCTGACAAAGCATAAATAGACTACGTTCCATCGATCTCTTGCGGTTCTATGCCCTTCCTAATTTTTTTCCTCCGACAAATCAACCTACTTGCTAGTCCGCTGTCACGTCGGGTGCTCGGGGAGTGAGGCGAGGCGCAAGAGTGCAGGTTCCATTTGATGGAATTTATTTACAAAAACGACATACATAACGGACTCTACATAACAGAAACAAAAAGTCACAAGGGGCTAACAGAAGTACAACTAACAGCACACACATCAGGAGGGGGCCACATGCAGGAAACACAGGGTATACCTGAGGGTTGACCAGCAAATGGAAACATGAACTCATAGAACCCCACTCAAACAAGAACCAATCATAATACACAATCACTTAAATGAAAACACAGGACACCTGACACTGAGACCCTAGACACAAACATACACTTGATTCAAAATAAGAGTCCCAGAAACAAAACCCCCCACTGCGGCCTCTAGCGGCCGCTCTGTGGATGTCACATCCGCTTAATGCCCACCTTACAGAAACACCACTCAACCAATAATAGTTTGGTTGTACTGTTCAGTTACTTCCAAAATAGTAAATATATATAAATACAAAAATTGTGATAAAATCAAAATCGTGATTTAACTGTAAAAGAATTGTGATATGATATTTTTGCCATTTCATCCACCTATACTATATTATATAACAACTTTGAAGAATCAAGACATTTTTAAAATATTAAAAATTAAAAACTGATCCCAGAATTGAAAATTGTCTTGAACCTGAAAACAAGCATCTCTAGTGGCCCCAGGCTCATTTTTTTCACTCTTAACAGCACAAAACCTACATAGAAGTTCGGCAAATCAGCAAATAATGATTAGCAGTAATTAAACAATCCTTAAAATGGAATAGAATAGTATGTCAACAGTTAAAGAAAGGTTGAAAGACTGTAGGTGTACTTCTGATTTGTCAGTGACTCTTGTTTCTATAAGCTTGACTCAGTGAGGTGCTGCAAGCCTTATGGACCATATGAAGTCCTGTTGTAAAACAGAAAATGGAAGAGTGGGGGATTCCCATCACTGCAGTAAAGCTGAGCCGGTAGGGGAGCGGCATCATGCATCTTAAGCTTGTGGAATGCAACAGGGCCTGCTGAGGAGCGACGGCCCCATGAGGTGACCTCCAGGTGGACATCCTGTCCTGCCCACATAGCTGCTGTTCATTCCAGTGGAATTGATCCCCATTAATAAGTGATTATGAGAAAACTGGATCAATGCCAAACTGATTCAGTCTAATAAGGTGTGATTATGCAGAGCCTGCTGCTGCTAATGGGTGAAGTGGAGAGGAGAAAGAGAGAGGAGTAAATGCACACTGACAGGTTTGCTGTGGCTAGACCAAGACACATGCTAAACACCCTTGTTGACACTGCGTTTTTGAAACTCTCATTACAGCACATCACAGAGGCGGCAGCTCTGAAAACAGGCCTTTGATAAAGCTCACTAGTTAAAGCAGCTCGTCCTGAGGTTCTGGCTCAGTAGAGTGAGATGATGGACATAAGGTTGGTAAAAGTGATAGTTTTCACTTCTCCCTCATCGATACAAGCAGAGAAATGCTACTGAAAACACTCAGATACTAAACTTGAGGTCAGTACCACATTTTTGTAGATTCAAATTTAATTATGACTTTGATGAAAAGTTCTTATTGTGCATCTGTACTGCAGAAAAAGACTAATCTACAAACCCTGAAATCTGAAATCTGGTTCCAAGGAATGGAAATGAAATGTACATTTACTTAATTGGACTACTCTAAATTAAAGTAAATAATTAAATATGTACACCATGGGCCCATCATTACCCAGAGACCCTGGCTAATGAGTGAATTCAGCTACTTTAAGCAGCACTCATCGCTGACACAGGCATTCAATTGTGCACACACAGCCTGTATAATCTCCCTATCCAGTCACCAAGCTCAATGCCAAGCATCAGCTAGAGATTGGAGTGGACAAAAAATACAAGACAACACTTCGCAATACAAGATATGCAAGATATGAGGTTTAATAAATCACAGCAAAAAAACAGTAGTGCCACAAATTACAAGGAGTTACTATATGGGTTCAACATTTCACACATAACACTGCACTAAAACCTATTAAACAAGCCTGCCTCTGTTCTCTTTGTGATAAAACATGCAGGTCAGTGCTCAGTAAGCAACTGTATTATCAGAAATTCATACTTTAACACAAGAGGCTGCAATTTATCATAACCATCAATATATCACACTCCCCACACTTAGCTAGAGGGGTTTAAAGCCCCCAGTACTGGCCTGTGGAGTGGTGCAGTTTTGTGATGGAGCTCCATCCAATAGTTTTAGTTATCCAACATAACTACACGACATCACTAATGTTTGTGGCTCAATGTAATTAAATCCTCACAGCAAAGGTTTAAGATAAGGCATAGAAGCTGCACAAGGGGTGACTCTACATTAATAACTCTCAGAAGAAATGCTGAAGGAAGATGATTTTAGAAACACAATGTAATTATGTGATTATTTACATTTACCAAAGCAACTTCCATTCCCTAACTACAGGGGTCAAGGGTCTTGCTCAGGAACCCAGCGGTAGTATACTGAAGGCAGGATTCAAACCCATGACCTCTTGGTCCAGAGGCAAGTATCTTATGCACTAGGCCACCACCACCCCTGCTGTACAGCAATCCAACAGTCCTAACTTGCTGTAATGGTTAAGAAACAGCACAGTGCTAAAATCCATGAATAATATTACAAACGGATAAAGACATCTGTAATATCATTCAAAAACACTCCCCAGGAGTCTGTGGCTTGCGCTTTCACAAAAAGTTCCATAATGAAATTCAGCATGAACAAATCAAATATTTACCCAGTAGACTTGTATAATAACCCAGCAGTGAGATAGCCTGGATGCTAACAACCTTACAGATACACTTTCTCAAGATTTCAAATACTTTTTCTGTCAATGTTACGTTCTATCCAATTCAAAATGACAAATGGCCTCTGAAAAGTTTCAGAACGCTTCCCATCTGTGATTTATAAAGCCAGAGAAAAGCGTGTCAGCTAACTCAACACAGAGCATTAGCACTACATCACTGTATAAAAGTAAAAAAAGACAGATGGGTTCCAAAAGACTCATTTTCACCTTAGTTTAAAAGCCACATATAAAAACACATTTCCTAAAACACATTTGGCCACATTCTGGGGTGCAATCAGGTCAGACAAAGCTTTATACACCAAAACCATAACCTTAAAACATACACTTGTGTGTGTCTCCCTTGTGCTGCCACAACAGCTCTGACACATTGAGGGATGGACTCCACATGAGCTCCAAAGCTGTACTGTGGTATCTGGTACCACAATGTTTGCAGCAGATCTTTCAAGCCCTGTAAGTTGTGAAAAAGAGCCTCCATGGATCAGACTAGTTTGTCCAGCACATCCCACAAATCATTCTTGAACCATTTCTAATCTGTGTCACAATGTATTATGCTGCTGAAGGAAGCTACTACCATTAGGGAAGACTGTTGTCATGAAGGGGTGAACCTGGTCTGCACAAACTGTTAGGTAATTCATCTGTGTAAGTCTAAGTAAGTCTAAGTAACATCAACATGAATATCAGGACTAGGGTTTCCCACCAGAACATTCTACAGAGCATCTCACCATTTCTTCCCAAAGTAAGCAATGTGCATACACCCCAGTCATCCACATGATGTCAAACAAAGCAAGGTTCGTCAGACCAGGCCACCTTCTTTCAATGCCCCATGGTTCTGATGCTCATGTGCCCATTGTAGGTGCTTTTGGCCGTGGACAGGGGTCTGCATGGGCACTCTGACCGGTCTGCAGCCCCACAGCCCCATTTGCAGCAAACTGTGTGTTCGATCATCTTTCACAGCAGAAAGAACATCTTTCAGCAATTTGTACTCCTGTCACTTTCTGTAAGACAGGACCAGACAGTTTAGCATTCACTCCTTGCTTCAATGAACCTTTGGGTGCTAATTGTACTTTGAACACCATTGAGGTTATTTACCACTGCAAAACAGGAATACTCCACAAAACCTGCTGCCCATTTTTTCCTGCTTCCAACACATTCGCTTGACATAGTAACAAGATAATCAACGTTATTCACTTCATCTGTTAGTCTGTTTTGTGTACATCAGAACATTATAAGACTGCACATGGTTACATTCTCACCGCAAAGCTGGAATCTGTAACGTCTCAGGGTGGCTGCAGGAGAGGCAGCCTGTCAGTTTAGTTTCAGAGGGCTGCAGAAAAGGCAGCCTGTAACTTTAGTTAAGTTCTAGAGTGAGTGGTGTGATCATTGGGTCCCATGTGACTCTGGTCGAGAGCCAGAGGGCACCTAATGATCACACACACACCTGTCTATGTTTGGAGGTAGGTTGAGAGCAAGAGGTTGGGCCAGGATTGGACACCAGACAGGAGGTCTGCAAGGGTGCTCATCATGAGCTAAGTGTGACTGTGTGTGAAGGAGTGAATGAGAACAGCTGGGCTCATTAGGAGTTGAGTGAATGGTTGTCTGAGAGTTTAAAACCTGGTAGAACCTTCGAGTCAGTGCGTGGTCACCGACGTCCATCATCTTTGTGTGTCTGAGTGTGTGAGCTGGAGGGAAGGTGAAACTGTAACAAAGTAAAAGAAACCGTATCTTGTATGTAGAGTCAGGAGACTCTGAAACCGTATTTCCCTGTAGTTTAAGCTGTGCTAGTGAGAGTCAGGTGCGAAGTGAGTTTGGACTGTGAGTGTGTGGGAATCTCTTCCTGTCTAGGAGAAGCTGTAAGGAGTGAAAGCAGACAGCTTCACAGCCATCGGCGGAGAGAAGCAACGGTCGAATGATGAGTGGCACGTTTTCCTGACAGTCTGTTCCATCTTGTGCTCTCTCCCTCTCTCTCCTTTCTGTGTACAAAGCAGGCGTGACGAGTGGCGGTGTGCAAGTCCAGGGCTTTTAAAAAGGACTGGGAATCATAGAGAGGACAGGAAAACGGGTTCCCGTCTCAGCACTGGAGACAGAGGTGGACTTTGCAAAGAACAAGACTTGGAGAAGTACCAAGGAGGGGAAGCCTCCTTGGAGTACAGTCACAGGAGTCCTGTGCATTTGTGTTGGACTTTAAGTGCTTTCATTACTAATAAACTGTCTCTCTGGAATTCCGCTGTGTCTCTCCCCTTCAGACGACATGACAGAATCACACAAACTAACAACAAAGAGATTCACTAAGTTAGTGTGCAGAGTTCACTGCTGCCAATCTCTTACACGTGCTTCTCTCCAAAATTAGGACTGAATTTATTTATTCGGACTAGTGGCTCCCAAAGTCTCGTCTGGAGCATCAAAAATGTATGGCAATGAAAAGTAGACTGTAGAACATGCCAGAAATGTAAAGTGTTTGAAAGATCTGGCTTGCTTTGCTCCTCTGATGGACTATCAAACAGTTCTTTTAAAGCATTTATTTGATATGAATAAGACCAGTTGAAGTGCTTGCTACCACAATACGAAGATGTTCGAACTGATAAAAGGGCTTTATAGTGTTTTCAGACATGTGACGTGCTGCCATTGGCTTCGTTTTTTCCTCTCCTGATGCTGATGCCAACTACTGATCAGACATCAGTCCTGTTAGGGCACCAGCAAAAAGAAAAACACACACACATATCCATCAATGATGGGTTCCATATGATAAAAAAAACCTTTTTACTTAAAAAGAAACAAAGCTAGCTAGCTATGTGAGTTATGACGGTCATGCATTTTGTCAGTCCAATCAACAGCCCCCTAAATATGCCTTGTTTTCAAATAATCATCATAACATTATTTGTCCATTTAAAACTATGTGGATAAATATCTATATATTGCAATACATAACACATAACATTAATTATAACAGACCTATGCCACCTACAGGGAAAAACGGCATTATTTCCAGGACTGTGCACACCTTTAAATCATATTGTTCTAATAGGTTAATTAAATGCACTTCTACCGATTTATAATAGCTCATGACTATAAAAAGTGCAGTTATGCTCTTCTGACTGATATTTGATCTCACTGCTCAGTGAATCACTAATTGCAACATTCTAGTTTTTTTGTTGCAAATTATAAAACACCCAGGTTGCCCTGCAAATTCACTAGAATACAGTGAAAAGAACAGACAGTTGCGCATCTGCACCGACCCACATTTCTACGTTTGTTTTATTTCAGCTATAAGAAAATAACTATTTCTAAGTACAGAAGACTGAAAAAATGGAACATGCTTAACTATTTATACAACCTCGGGCACAGGTAGTAATGACAAGCCCAGATCTTAGCAAAGACTGCCCACTCCTACAGCGACTTCAGGATGAGAAGCATCCTGTCACAGTGACCCGTAAGTGCACATATAAGACGGTGATGGAATGGATATCAGTATTCGAGGTATGTTCCCAGTCACCGTGTTCTTTAGCAGGGTGTGTGTCGATGGCCATATGGCCGCCTGTTCACAGTTCCTCACAAGTAACTCGGGGGTTTCCACTGCCAGGAAGCTTGTTAGAAAACAAAATGCACCCTGCATCAACATGCTATTCCAAGCTCTAAATCAATAAGTGGCAAGAGGTTTATTTAAAGGCATAGACCTCCAGTTTCAAGCCATCAGATCATCAAGACACAAACACATCCCTCATGAAGCACTGAAGACAGGACTTAACCTGCATTACTGCTTTAGAAACATATACTTCAAGCTCTAATCTAAATGGTCTACATTTGAGCAAAACAGCAGTTCTCTTTCAGTTTCTGAGCCACCTCACCATCATAGACTCCTCTAATGCTTTAGTTAAAATGCAAATACGCTGTGTCTGCTCCACTCACTGTTTCATGTTGGATAAATACTAGGAGTGACAAATGCTAGAGTGCTGCAGGCCGCCCACACATCACCCATTAATAAGTAAGAGTGCTAGTCCTAAAGGGAACAATGATCCAGCACTACTGATCACCTACACACATACAATGCAATAACAGTTTAATTTGGAATCTTCGGCATTTCTGAGACGCTACACAAATGATAATTATCACCTTATTGTAGCTGATACTGACACATTTTTGTATTTTATGTTCACACTACAACTCATGTGCAGTGGGCATTAAGTACTATTTAGACAGTATTACTTTCCCATGTGGAACAGGAATGGGATAAGAATGCAATGGGTCTTCAGCATCTTCTACTGCATATATTCAGCTGTCAGCTCAGCTGTATAAAATCAAAGCTTTTACTTTGTACAGGCTACATGTCTGAGTCATTAGTCATACCTCAGAAAACTTCTTTTCCACAGATAGGACTTTTGCTGACAATCGATTTGCACAAGATTAATGAAACTTGCTATTTCTACCCACTCTTACAGGTGTAGCAGTTGCATTCTTGCCTAGAATCAAACTCCACTGGTGCTAATGGGACTAAATTACAGGTTGTGACTATAATTCCAACAGCGAATAATCATAATTGTAATATTTTCAATGAATAATATAATGGCTCTCGAATGCACACTACCTTAATTTAACTAGCAAAAGAGATGTACAGATGAATAATAGAGGACAACATTATGCCCTCACCTTCATTACTGTAGCTTATACCTTTTTCCATTTCCAATTTTTCCATCTAAATTTGAACCAAAGCTCTTCACTACTCTTCCATGCTTTATTCATTTCTACATTATTTTATGCCAACAGCAAAGTAACTTCAATCAAACAACTATAAATAATACATTATTAAAGCCATTCATTGGCAAAGCCAGTAAGAGCTGAAGGGCAAAAAATGAAGGAAGATTCTCAATGACAGCTGTGATTAAATGGCAGGCAGTGTTTCTTTAAACTCTCATGAGGAAACAAATGTCAGAGAATGGAGAGTCTTCAGACACACACAGGAACTCCAGGGCGGGGGTGTTGTGGCTCAGACGAGACTGATCACAAGCTCCAGCTCCTTCAATTGCTAGCCCAGAGCATAAGCACCAAGATTTTTTGTTCAATTAAACTTGGTCAATGTTTAATTTCATTGTAACCAAGCTTAACATTTCAACAGAGGCATTAAACTGTAGGGTTCAGCTAAAAACAATAGTGAGAAAAAGAGTTTTCTCACTATTGGCATAAAAACCACAACATACAGGTGGAAGTTCAGTGTCTTGTAGATTTCCCTCCTGCACATTGTCCTCTTACTATGTAATTCAAATGGAGTAATAATGTTCAGAACGCGTGAACTTATAAGTTCACAAATTCAAAAATATATTTGTTCTGTGCTTGGGTTTCTGTTTACAAAGCTCTTAATTTCCAGGTCACGCCCTCGGTCATGAAAATTTGATGAAGCTGACAGGTGTAAGATAAGGAACCAGGAAGATTTGAGGTTTAACAGTGCTTTTGAATGTGGACTCTCAATTTGGCAAGCAATACTTCACGGTTCATTTTTATTTATGTATGATGACTGCTTTTGAATGATTTTGAGCTGTTAACTCCAATGTTTAAGCGACCCCAGTCACTAGCTTTTAAAAGTTACCTTTACATTTACGGTATTTATCTGATGCTTTTATCCAGAGTTACTGCAAGACTTGGTTGAATAGCGGACATTGATTACGCAATTGTCCTTTTGATTTTTGATCGTCCTCTTTTCAGTGCATGAACTCTCTTGTTCACTTTTTCTTCACCGGTGTTACTACAGATCCATAACGAAGACGCATATGGACACATAACTTTAACTCTAGGGCTTTTCTTCTGTATTCATGAATTCATTCCTAAGCCATTTATGCTAACTGGGTTCATGGGGGATCCTGGAGCCCATCTCCTCCAAAATATGGAGAAACATCCTGGACAGGTCACCTGTCCATCACAGGGAAGGTGTAGAGACAAAACACATTCAAAACACACAGCTAGAGGCACTTTAGCACCTCCACTCCACCCAACATGCATGTCTTTAGACTTGGAAGGAAACCAGAGTCCCTGATGGAAACCCAAACAAATACATCTAAAACATGCAATACATCACACAGGAAAGCCCTGACCCACCCAGGACATTCTCACTGTGAGGCGACAGCACTAACCGCGGCACCTTGGAAATGCTGTGTTTGAACAGGATGTGTTCGTAGAAAGTTTGTTTCAATGTGGCCTACCAGGTGAAAGCCACACCTGAATCAACTGGGGCACCTGATTTAAACTAGTCTCTTCTCGACATACAGGATGACATACCAGTGCTGGTCCTGGAGGCCCCTTTCTTTTTCTAACTGAACTGATCAGCCAGTTAACAAGCCCTTCTATAGCAGCACATCACTGCTCTAAACCACCCACTCAGCAAGAGTACAGTAATGTAACATGTTAGTTAAATAAGTCTTGAGGATGAAGATCAGATTTTAGGTGCCTTGCATGCAGAAATCTAGACAATGTCAAGGCGACAGCAACTTTTCTTCATATACCGTCTCACACATTTCAGTCACTGTAAATACAAGGACTGCTTTACAAGACCCTCCATAGCAACCTGAAAACGCCTTTTGACTTCGATTAGAATAATGATGTTTAAAATAATTGACTATGCGAACAGTGTCATGGTCTGCAGAGCAGGAACACAAGCATGAGATTTAAACTAGTCCATAGTTTATAAAAAAATCTGTTAATCTGTTCCATTGCGTCTATTGAGATGAATACATAAAACAGAAGGTGCTAATGGAATCAGATTGACATGTCGCTCAGAAGCAGGTTGTCTAGCTTTTAGCAGGTATTCTTGACTGGAGAATGATTAAGGCAGAGCCATGTGGAACCAGGCAGATCTGGTCTGTTTTGTTGTACCTCTCCAGTAAATTCCCTGCTACAGAAGAAATGTCACAAAAGATCTTTCCCTTTGTTTGTTAAGTTTGCCCAACGTGTGTTAAGCATTTCTGTAAGTACAAGCAGCACTGAGAGAAACATGAGTAGAGGAACAGTAACAGCTAGAGATGATGTTCTTCACCAGGATCAAGGTGCAGTCCCATGAAAATAACTGTGTTCATGCCCAAATGAGCTCAAAAATAAAATGTTCCATAATACATTTCTGTTTGGGTCCAGGTCTGGGTTTTAAAATCAGCAGTGCTGGTTGGGCCTGGATGGGGTCGGGTCGGGTCGGGTCTCTAAGCTGTGGGTATAGCGCTTCAGTTTCATACCCATGCAATACCTCGACTATACAAAGTACTGGTCATTATTTAAGAATCCACTGCAACACACAAGCATACCATTGGGACAAGTATGCTGGCATTGTAGGATACAAATGTTTTTGCTAAATGTTACTAGTGAAGGACTGCCTTTAATAAAGCAGCTCTTGTAATTCTACATTAAAGATTCAAATTACACCCATGGAAAATTTCAGCTCACATCCAAAAGGCTTTGAATAGACTTTCTTAAGCAATGTTCACACTAGAGTGGCAATCATGTTGTTGTTCTATAGAGTAACCACCCCAGAGTCTTTTTTACGCCACAGACCAGATTGATTTAAAACAATATTTTCACAGACAACTGAAAAAAATGTTAGACTCTGATAACACAGGTCAACAGGTCAGAATCATAGGTTTATGTGGGTTTTGTAGTGTTTTTCATGCTGTGTTTAGTTTTTCCCGCACATACAGTTTTTGTGATGAAGCTGGTCATATATTGCATGATATTTGGTATAAGGATCATATAATAATCATATGCTGAGCGTTTTTGAAAAAACAGTGGTAGCTGACTGACACTGAATATGATATCTATGCCACAGTGTGGCCTGTCTGACTTCACATTGAAAATATTGGAACAGTTACTTGATTGGTGCTGCGCTTTAATAAAAACCTCATGCAAGTCTATTGCAAATGCAATATTACTCATAATTCAAAAATATGGTATGACTGAAAAAACTGAAAGCAGATCTGAAATCAGCATGAAAAAATGGCTTAGAAAAGTGTGTTGTGGTTTCTGATGAATACAAAAAAATTGTGTTGACCTGCGTAATCAATAAAATATTTTTATTGTGTCTTTCAGTGAGGCCCGGGACCAATGACTCACGAAAAAATACCGGTCTGCGGCAACTAGCTTTGCCCACGTCGTCCCTAAAGGAGGCAAAATGACCACTCAGAGCTCAGAGTAAAGATTTTTTAATATTCTACAGGGACTGGAAGCACAAGATAAACTTGCATCATTGGCTGCTCATAATAAGAGCCAGCCTACCCTGCTTGACCTGCAAAAATATTAGTTAAATAACAATATGAACCCGAACCCAACAGGAAACAAAATGTTTCTGTAAGTTAATTACAACTTAGTCTGGATTTTTCTAATAAGCTGACCTGCACCAGTCTGACCCGACATCCTGACAGAGCTGCGGTTAGATTCTCTGGCTCAGCTCCTCACAGCAAACGTGTTTTTGCCACATGACTGGATGTGCTTTGCTAACCAGAGAGCGCAGGCTTGTTGCATCGTGAAAACGGTCTCTGAGTGCAAAGTCCACTGACATCAGTTGCTTTAAAACTGCAGCAGGTATAAAAACAGAAAATGAGCTATGATTAAGAAAAAAGTGGATAAAACCAGGCTGTAATAACCACGTTTTTTGCAAATACTCTGTCTCTGTGAATGCTTCTCTTCAGGGCAAATTTGCTGAATCATGAGCATAAAGATGTCAACAAATGTTAGTCATACTCTGCATTTGTAAATGCCACTCAAAACACTTGAGGAGTATCAATGGAAAAAGAGCAAACGTTGGACTGATGCAGCTGACGTCAAAGCCACCGACCACAAATAAAAAACAACCCAAACAAGGTGTATCTCCAGCATTTATAGGTCCAGGGTAGAAACAGTCATGTGGTCGTATTTTGAAAAAGCAAGCCGGCTGAGGCTGAGTTGCTGATCCATGGCCAAGCAGCTGTATAAATGAAAGCCCAGTCGTCTGTTGTGTGTACAGTGAGGGCGTAGGACACTGGAAACCTCTGCCTCCTGATGACTCCAAGGAAATGTGCTTTCTTCACAGCAGCTGAGGTTTCCTGGATCGCTATATATACATATAATGGCATTTTTTCCTCCCCACAGGAGGTTTCAAGTGCACTGCCCTCTTGAAAAGCAAAAGCAAAGCTGTTCTCAACTCGCCAGCTACATCTCATTTTGTGCGCTTGCTATTTGTAGCATTGACTTCCTAAGATTTAACTCTTGTATTGTCAGAAAAGGTAGTAAATTCTCATTGGTGTGATGAGGTACTCCCAAAGGGTGTGCCTTCAGTAATAATTGTGCCATGTTTCACTGCTTTTTAGATTTTTTAAACAGACCGGTGCCATACTTTTGATTCTTGTAGCAAGTCTAGACGGAAGAGTCAGAACCAGCTGTGCTCCTGGCCACGGATGGTTGTGGTAATGCTGGGGGATATTCTGATAATGAAGCCAAAGACAGGACTTGTGTGACACTCGGGAATACAGTAATAACCGAATTACTATTGTATTCATAATGCAGTTTTTTTCCTAGATCAGCTATTATGATTGATCCCCACTCTGTGATCACATGTGTAAAAACCATGAATCATACCTGTGGATAATATTTATTCAGAGCACTAGTCCATGTAGTCAGTGGGAAAAACGCAGCTCTAGACCACCCTTATTGCATAAAACACTCCCATCATAATTTGAACTCAATCAGTCGTTTATTCACAGAAGACGCCGTCCTCTGACATGGTTCAATTAACTGGATAGCAGCCTGCATGTGTCCGCGTCTCTAATCGAGTGTGTGTGGGCGAATCTGCCGGCCGATCAGCATATTGGCATGGAAATAGCAGTCTATAAAACTTAATGAGGGCCAGGGAACAAGAGCTCCTCAAAGGACGCTAAAAGATCTCAACAACCGTCCACCTCCCTTCTCCTTCAGAGGAAGACTCATTAGCCTAAGCACAGGCACCCACTCTCCGCCCTTCACTCTCAGTGGGAATGCGGCGGCGCGCTCTCGCTTCATTCTGGAGCTCGCTTCCACCGCAGTAACTAACACCGCATAACAATCTCATTTATTTTCACTCCACAGGCCTCAACAAGCAAAATCGCATTAGGCCTTCGCCGCGCATCTGGTCCATTGAGTGACGAGGTCATGAGGATCAGCACACTTCAGAACAAGGTAGGGAATTAGGCCTTCTTGGGAGTTAAAAACAAACTGCTTAATGCCAAACTGTGAGCTAATCCCTACAGCCGTCCTGTGTAAGTAAAGCACAGGCTGCTGGAAAAGACTCTCCGCACACTTACAAACCGAAAGCCTATGATGCGGTTGGCAAAATATAAAACAAAAACAGAGCCACCGATGGAAAAAAAGACAATCTGAATATATTTAATGGCATGTTAAATGAGCTTCATGCCTGAGGAGACTGTTGGGGAGAGGGGGGACAGAACTAACTTATTAGCCTAATTTCATTATTAAATCTAATGAAGCAGAAAAGCAATCAGACTCGAGCTTGGTTGAGTGAACCGTAATCTTTTGATGAACGTGCCCGTCATGTTCCGAGGAGAAAGGCTGTATGAACATGAAAGAACATGAACAGACCTAAACATATGCATACAGTCTTACAGTGAACTGCTTCTGCAATTATCACGACTCACCACAATATAGAACTTTCAGAACAGAACACAAGACAAGACAAAAATGCACACCTGTCTACAGGCACTGTGGTTAGTCTTGGCCTTCATGGTTAAAGCCATAGTGAGACCAAATGTAAAAAAAATCTGTTGGTTAAACAAAAAAAAGGAGTGCACTTGAATGGGAAAGGATGTGGGTATGCTTGAAAGGAACCTGGCTCCTATCCTTTTCACCAAATCCATCCAGGCAAACCAGTGAATGTGCAGCCTTTGCCTTTACGAAACACGACTGTACAAATTCTGCAGGAATTTCTATAGAATTCCTATTATGGTAAATTTAGACAGCTACAGCTTACTTTTTCAATTTCAATATCCAAAATAAGATATTTTAACTCGCAAAAAAATGTTTTTGCCTTCTCCTGTATAGTTTTGTTGGATAATGATGCTGTGCAAATAACAGCTTAACTGTAATTGCCTGTCAGTTCTGCACACTTCAATTTAAGTCAAATAAATTCTGAACTTATAGGTGAACTTATAGTCAAAATCAGTGAGAAAAATCACAATTACATATTTTCAAAACTCTTCAGCCCTATTTAGTATTATGGAATATATTAGTACAATACTACAGTCATATTACAAATAGTCTTAATGGTCATTATTTTTATTATTACTACTATTATTATTATTACATATGATACTGAGAAGATATTTTGCTATTGTATTACTACAGTACTTTTTCTCAACAGTGGGTTAACTGAGGGGGGAAACTGAAACTGCTACACTTTTAAGACACTCCATTCATTAGCTGCAAAAAAAAGTAGCCGGTTAACATTTCACTGAACCATATCAGTTCCCTCCAAAATGACATCAGAACAGGAGTGCCCGGCCTGTACTGACTCTCCTCAGCCTGAGGTAAGCGTGCACAGCACAGCACAACACACTGCGCGCACGCACGCACGCACGCACGCACACACACACACACACACACACACTGTTTTGATGGATGAAGAAATGCCCAGGCGATTCAGCACACAGTCATTTCACACTGTGAATTCAGCTTCCAGCATGTAACCATTTATCTGCCCCCTTAACAAACCATATGTTTAACCCCACCCCCCCCCCCCCCACACACACCCCACACCTCCGCTAGCTTAGCTCAGATGGGTGGGCTAATCTTTCTTGCTAGCCAGACTCTCTCTCTTTATTTATGGTAGTAATTCTGTTATTGCTTTTTCCATCTACCCGGCACCAATCCACTTTCATTTGTCAGTATTCCTCTCACTGCCACTCCTTCCTGGGGGCACGGCAATAACATGGGTGCGTACCCAGCACAGAGGCACGCGTCTGCTTTTGAGTAGGGATTAGCAATTTTAAAGAGGACGAAAAAAGACGGCATGGAAAATGATCCACAGATTAAAGCTCACAACCCGCTGCATTGCATACATTATTCACCCCGCTCCACCCCTACCTCCCCGTAACCACCCATCTCAAAAATGATTGAAAAAGGTGCAAGAAATCGGTGTAAATACTAATGAGAGAGCACTGCAGAAGAGATGCCGACATTGAAATAGCCTGAGGAGAAAGAGAGACCACATTACATTCAAATTACACCACAATCACTCCCTTTTTAGAAAGGCACGTGTTATTATGTGTCCAATAAATAAATCTCATTTGGAGGTTTGGGTACACAGATGACACACAAGGATGTGTCCTCAAGGAAATCAATTTGTCTCTATACAATTAACCACTTCATTTGCATGGTATTTTTTGTCATCGTTATTTTCCAGAAGTGAATACTGCTGGGCTGCATCTAGTTTATAACGGGATTTTGATATTGGTATCATATGCCAATACTGACCATGTGCTGTGCTCTTCAGGTTGTTCTGTGATTTTCAGACCATGCCTTCAGTATGTAGCTGACATATAAGAAGAGACTATACTCTAAGAGGGAAGAGAACTTTGAGAACTTGGCCTGAAGTTCTGGGGAGCTAGAAGGTCAGAGTCTCCTTTCTACAGAACAGACACATGGCTGAAAGAGAACTGAAGAACAGAGAGTAGATGGGGATGGTACAGGGGTGCAAAAAATGGCAGAGGCAAAGCAGTGTAATTATTGCCATGTCTAGGACTTCAGATTAGACGAAGGAGCTTCATTCATTGTCCTCCTCTCAAATGTTAGTGAGTCTCTTCACATTCTGAGAAAACAAAACCAATCGTACTTGGAAATGTGATGTCTGGTTTGCATTTACTGTGCTCTATACATTTATATGGAATTTTAAGAGAACAAAACAATAAAAGAACCAAATAAAAAAGCTGCCAGGTTTGTAATAAATTATTTTACAGAGTAGCATTGTCCAGGCAGCGTGGGTTCTAGGGGCGTAAAGATTTACACAATTCTTTATTTTATGTGATAAATAGTATAGGTATAGTTTAGGCATCCTGAAATTTGTCATGAAGTGTATTTTTCCTAGTTTTGTTTCTTCATATTGAACTATTAAAAAGACTCCTAGCCTGAGCTTAAACGCCCCCCCCAAAAACAGAGAAAGATCAGAACTTGTCCCTTTTAAACACCAATGCTGTCTCCACATAAATTATAAAAACTACTGATTAGTGCTGGGCGATACTATCGATTCATTCAAATTTACAGTTCAGGACGATGTGTTTTTATGAAAATCGATTTTATTGCTTATTATACACGCGAGCGCCAAAAGCAGAACTAATGCGACGCACCGTTCTACACGGGGAAATAAACGTGGCGCACGCAAACACTGTAGCAGTGTTTGTGCTCAAGAAAGGTCTTATTAGATCTGTAATATGGAATTGGTTCGATTGTATGCCATCAGACACAGATCAAACAATTCTTGTGTGCGACAGCTTAAGCAGCGCAGCCATTCTCTCCAATGCTAGCATTAGCCATGTTGGCTAGCGGTGCAGTTTCAGACTCCGTGCGGAACGCTGGTACTGTGTATGTACTGTATGTGTGCATGAGCGTGTATTAGTGCGTGTAAATTAGTCTGGTTTGGTTTTGTGCCGTCGGGCACAGGCCAAACAAGCTTAAGCAGTACAGCCTCTCTCTGACGCAACTCATACTACACTGTCGCACGATTAGATTTGGATATTTTGGTTCTTTTTAATGAGTCGGATCATTTGGATCAGATCACTAAGATTCAGCTCTTTTGGCTCTTAAACGCATAGACAGACAGAGATCGCCGCATTCCCTGTTCCCAGTTCACACCATACGGCAGCGCATGGCCAAAGCGGCATCTAAAGTAATACAGGGAGACGTGGTTTTCTGATGAAAACACAATAAGACATTTTATTGTCTGTGGTCTGTCTAGTAATAATCTATGTCTGTGCCCAAATTTAGTCAAAGAACTGACTCGTGATCAACATCATGTTGAAACTATTTGCACAGCCTGGCAACCCATTGCAGAGCATGTTCTAAAATATATGAAAATATATACAAAAAATAAAGATTAAGTACACGAGTTTATGGCTCCTGTAAAAAGCCCTGTACTGTGGAAAAGCAAGGATTCAAACTATCAGATTGAACTTTATTTATTTTTTTATTTTTTACTTTGGGGTTAAAGTTAAAACTTGTTTTGAACTATTTATTGGTCATCTGTAGTTTGATTTTGAGGAGGGGAGGGCAAAATCGGAGATTTAATTTTTAGGCCATATCGCTCAGCCCTACTACTGACCTAAAAGTGGTCAACACATGCACTGTGAGGGTATAACGCTCATATCCAAGTTGGCTCGGAATTAAGGTCAGGGTTCTATCAGCCTCAGAAGAGAAGCGGCGCCAAAATTCAAATATAAAAAGCAGAATAAAAAGAAAACTTAAGATCAATAAGGTTATTGCTGATGGCTTCGCACAAATAAAGACATAAGCGATATTAAAGATATACTGAATTTTATCAGCACTATGTGAAACGCAGTCTTTGGAATGAAAAACAAACTTTGATTTGAGCTGGAATTGTACTCTACGTTTCTCTCGAAAGATGAAGATGCTTTTTGGAACGAGTGTTTTCAGCTCCAGGCTCTGAGACAGCCGGGCTGTGATGCTCACACTCTAATGGCTCTGCAGAGGTGTGGGCCATTCCTCTTACAGACATTATCTGGCACATCACCGCAGTCCCCCCCTGCACTATAAATCACCACTGAGACTGTATAACACCAGCGACCGCTGCCCTCCCAGTCACCGCTGTACTTCCACTGTTTTCTGTTTAGAAGCTATACTAACACCTTCCCCACAGAGCACACCCTGCTCCAGCCCTTTTACCTCAATTAGCACAGTGTCCAGACACAGTTCAGCAGAGGATGATACAACTGTTGAAGCAGAGGATCAGGGATGAGCCTATTATTAACCCACAGGAGACACACTAATCACCGGAGAACAAAAGAGTGATCTAATTCAAAATTAATTATCGCTTATTGCTAGCTGAAACAAGGTCATAAATTCCACTGAAAAAACGTTACGAAGAGAACAAAGAATCCCTTTTTCCCTACAGTTCTAACATGACATCAACACCAAACTGGCGATACAGAACGTAAATCAAATGTAACAGTGTTATAAATTATATAACTATGTCATTATCATAAAATTCTATAGACAAAACATCTGGACTAGAGTTCGAGATGTTTTTGTACAACACAAAATTCCACTGATTTGTTGGGAGACATACTAGAGTTCAGCATGAAGGACAGCAGAAAAGCGAAATAAATCTTCTGGCATGAAATCAGACTTTTTGAATACGCCCGGAGTGCTTTGTCATGTGTCATTCTCCACAGACAAGCTGAAATCAGTGGAAGATAATAATGGTTGAAGAGGAATTAAATAGCCTAATACTGTGTCTGAACAGGTAAACTGCTCCTCTTTAAAGTACACTATATGGACAAAAGTATTGGGACAAACCTGTTATTAGAAGGCCCGTTATTTCCAGTGAAGGGCAATCTTAATGCTTCAGTATACAAAGACATTTTGAACGCCATGCTTCCAAATTTATGGACACCTTTTCTACTTCAGCATGACTGTACCCCAGTGCACAAAGCAAAATCTATAAAGACATGGCCGGATGAGTCCTGGCCTCAACTCCATCCAACCCCTCTGGGATGAACTGGAACGGAGATTGTGATCCAGGCCTTCTCAACATCAGTGCCTGATCTCATTAATGCTCCACAGAATGAATGGGCACAAATTCCTACAGAAAATCTGATGGAATTCCTTTCGAAAAGAGTGGAGGCTATTATAGCTGCAAAGGGGGAACAACTCCATATTGAAGTCTTTGTATTTGAAACCAAAGTCATTAAAGTCTCTGTTGGTGTAGTGGTCAGATGTCCCAAAACTTTTGTCCATGTAGTGTAAGTACAGGGTTAAAAAGGTAAACATCAGAAGAGAAAATGGACTCGAAAATCTGACAAATCCCAGCCACAATCTTAACAATGCTCTCTATATGCATGAAATAGAGGGACAAATATACTCCAGCAGTCTCCGTTCTGTCTGAGCTCCATTCTGGTTTTTCAATCTTTAATATGTGCAAACAGCTGAAGGATAAACTTTCCCCTTCTACTATCCTACAGCTAGGAGCCATTCCCATGGGTTCTTAAACAGCCTTTGAGGATTATAGCCCACATGGCTGCCCCTCCGTTGGTGTCGTCAGTGCAGGACCACAAACAAACAAAGGTCCACGTGACCAGAGGCAGAATGGTGCCATAGCTGACCGCCCACTTTTAGTCATCTGAATGAAGCAGCACAATGAGTCATGCCTGATGTCGTGTGCATTTCAAAGTGAATCACAGGGACTGGTATCATGATACTGCCGTATCCAGAGTGCAGGCACCAGGAGCATACTAATTAGATTCTACTTATAAAGGCCCTGTGATTCAATAAAAACCTGTATGGAATAGAAACTGCTTGAGCAATAAGACATTTGTATGGTGTCCTTAATGCTTCAGAGCAGCAAGGGAGTAAAAGGGGACAGTCAAGGTGCAGAAAAAGTCAGGAGAAAGAAAGGCTTGATGCGATTTACAGAAATTTTCTTAGCGCTTTACAAATTTCAGCCTAGAAATAACTGACCAAATGCATATCACTAAAAAACCTTGCAGACAAATAAGACAGACATCAAAAAGGGCCCATAGCCAGGTGTTAATAGTAGCACTGTTGCTTACTGAATGCAATAGAGGAGTATGAAAGAGTGAATAAACAGACAGCCGTGCAGAACTAAATAGATTAAAAAAAAAGATATACTCTGAATAGGTTTGCAATGTACCTAAGTAAGTAAATGCAAAGGACCAGATGTGCATTTGAGTGCAGATGCTGTGAGAAATAAGTCTTGATGTGACCGCAAAATGCAAAGATTACAGAAAGATTACAGATATTACTCAAACTTAGCCCCACTCACCAACTGTATATTGGTGAGGTGTGTTCTTTAAAAATAGCAGCGAAAGCCAGCACCAAGCTGAAGACAGAATAGAAAATGAAATGACAGAGATATGGAAGGTAATTAAGTTCTTTTCAGCAAAACTACAGTGGCGTTATTTTACTCCAGCTAAGAAAATAGGATAAGGGCATCAGCCAAATGCCCCCTTTACAGAATGGAGAAATGAAAACATGGACAGCACACATATTGCAGCTGCATCACACTCTGTGTGCACAACTTTGGTCCGGAAGAAAAGGTGTCCAGCATAAATTCTGCTCAAACACACCCAATTTAACTCACCTGTGGCTTGTCTTGTTAAATGGCTGTGGGAATTTACCAACCAACCCGCATGTGCTGGACACCAGCCATCCAGCACTGCAGTTTTCTACCCCTGTTTAATCAGTGTTACATATTCTTTCAGCATGTGTTCTAGGCTTGTGCCTCCACCTAACTGCTACACTTGCTGCAGTTGGTATAGGAAGGCCTGTCAATAACATGTCTTTTGAGACACAATCACAAATTAGTTGCTGAATTCGAAAGGGGGAAAAACTGGCAGCTGAAAACTGGTACATTTACTTGACTAAGCATACAAATTTGAAAGAATTTGCTACATTTGGCCCCATTTTCAACGAATCAGTCAAAAAGCGCCATTATCAGCGCCATTTTCCCTGATGAGGGTAAAAACAAAATTGGCCAATATTATCATTCAGCTGAAATATCAGTCGGATTCACCTTCTTTTACAAACCAGAGGTCGGCAAACATTTCCATCAGCAGTCTGTATCGATCGTCTTGTTTGAAAATCCACTTCAATTGCAGTGGTCTACATTTGTGGCATCAGGTTCCCTCCACCAAATTCATTAAATCCAGTCCCACACAATCAATAGCAAGGATTGTGAACAGAAAAGGCCATGTGCTGACATCAGCGGGAACTCAATATTCCTCTCAGTCATTCCCAGTATGTCATTCCTGTTAGTCATCAGTTTCTGTTTGTCTCATGCAGAAATCTTTAACATGATGCCATGACCAAGCTGGGATCTTAAGGAACCATTGTATCCTCAGTAGGGCTGCACGATATGAGTAAAACACGTGATATGCGATTAACGTTGTTGAGTGTTGCGATGGCGATATCACATACGATAAGTGAGTAAAGACTTAGCCTTTATAGTGTTAATGTTTTTCTGCTTTGGATTTGCTGGTAATAAAGACTCCAGACACTGACTAGTCTATGCACAAAAAAATGAAATGCAATATTTCCATTCCAACATGTTTTTTTTAAAGAATTTACTTAAACAGAGCATTTAATGCCTCCCATAAAACATTTGAACAATTGAACATTGTTGAAAAAAATATATATATATTTTTTCATAATTTTAAATCTTAAATAAACATAATCTAAATTATAAGAACAATCTATAACAGCAGCACAGAAGATGAAGAAACTGAACAGTGATTTTTTTGCCCTTTTCTCTGTGGCACTGGGTGAAGAGTTTTGGAAAAACACCATTTATTGCAGTTTAGTAAATAAATGCGATATGCATATTGCGCATGTTGATATCGCGATGATGGTAAATTTGCGATATATTGTGCAGCCCTAATCCTCAGCAAACTTACCCGCAGCAAAAGGAATCTCATTTACACTTGGCTAATCTGTAATGGAAGTATGTTCCTTAATAAATCTTGGTGGGACCTCGGTTATACACGGTGAACGGGTGGGTGTGGTGCTGTACTGTGCGGGTACTGTGCGTGTGGTGCTGTACTGTGCGGGTGCGGGCGTCCAAAAGTGGACCCGTGCAAGACTCTGCGTTGTCCCTGCAATCTGAAGGTTGTGGGATCAAATCCCAGAACTGCTAGTGACGCAATTGAGGTACCCTTGAGCAAGGTACTGCTCCCCGAGCGCTGTGTTCCTGGCTCCCGGCTGCTTCACTTGGGTGAATAGGTTAAATGCAGAGAAAGAATCACTGTTTTAGCATCATGCAGACCGCATGTTTGAATCAAGACAAAATTGCTTCACACTGTGCTCAGGTAAGTAATACAGAATAGAACTGCTGGAGCAGAACTGGTTGTCTGGTTTCTGACATTCTACGGCATACTGTTACCTAGAAAAAATGGAATCTGATATTTTCAGTCAAACTACTGCTTTAAAGTCTAGAGCAGGAGAATGGTGAAGGGCAAGTTGAGCTCACAATGCAGGCTCTGCCCTTTCGCTGTGAGCTGGGTTATATGAAGGTTTGACCTTTGCCTCTACAACAGGGCTGCATTCCACTGAACAACAAGCTGACACTGAGGAGTGTGTGATAAGTACTCCAGCACAGCGGCTGTGTTTGCTCAGAAAGGCGGGTCAGGCCATTCAGCTTATCAATTCCTCTGTCTCTCCTTGCTCTACCCTTCGCTCTCTTTCGTCGTCTCTCACACGCCCAGCTTTCCCTCCCTCTGCTGACGCCGCCCGGTCTCTCACTGCAGCCCTGCTCCTGTATAGTACAACATAAAGCACATAGTGCACAGCTTCATGGGGATTAACTCTACGCTGCAGTGTGTTTACAGGATATCAGCAGTTAATCCATGCACACTAAATGAGAACAAGTGTCGTTACGAGTACTCTGCAGTAATCCAGTGTCATCGCTGTGTGCTTTTACTTTTGTTTTGCCTACTCGAAGCAATATAAAGGACCCTAGAACTATCAGGCTCCTTCATGAAATGGAGTTCAAATGAATATAGTAAATTATATTGATTATTAGTTATGCTAATGCACATATCGAAGTTATGCGAAGATCGGTATCGGCATCGGGCCGATAATCACATTTTATGACTCAATCGGTACTCGCTAAACTTGGCCGATCTTAGGAACCGATCACAATTGATGACGTCAATGCGTGAGTACGTACATGAAGTAAATGTTTTGGCGCAGCAGTCAGTACTCGAGTTGAGGTGAGTTTGATGTCATCCCCCCCGAAATAAAAACAGTCAAAATCACCCCGCTTTTAAAACGAATATCCCCCCGTTCCATCCCTTGTGCTATTTTATCGATGAATGCATGGGTCTATTGAGTAAAGTACCGCGAGCGAGACGGCACACGCGAATTCAGTAAAGTACCGCGAGCGAGACGGCTGTTTTTAGGGAGTGAACAGTACGTTTAGAATCTTTCACAGTGTTTAACTGCATCGAACTGTTCAAGGTGGAAGAATTTAGTTTGTTTTCTTCATATAGTACATTGAAAGTGTCCATATACTATCTATGCTATATGCACAAAAGTATTGGGACACCTGCTCATTCCACCAACAGTGACTTTAATGACATTCAGTACTCGAGTTGACCCTAACTATGGAGCATGTGATAGCTATGTCA
>JBBJLR010000002.1:5669246-5688443 GCA_037577145.1 Brachypetersius gabonensis | reverse complement strand
TGGAGCAACTTGGGGTTAAGGGTCTTGCTCAGGGACCCAGTGGTGGTGTGCTGGAGGTAGGATTCGAACCTGTGACCGTTTGGTCCGGAGGCAAGTATCCTACCACTAGGCCACCACCATCCCCATCTCTCATTATTATGAGAGATAGCACAATATCATTTTTTCTTTTCCACTATTGCAACCGATCAATACCAAACAAATGTTTCTTCTTTAATGTGAGCCATCTTAATAAGCTCTTAAGAACTGCAGCTAAATGTACACGATCATACTGCTCTAACACTATGACCGCACAGGAGGAAATGCAAAGAGTGTGTCTTATTTCAGGCTAGATTTATTACAGGATTGAATGAAATTCTTCTTTTTCCCCTCCTAAACGGATCCAGCATTTTCTTCGTTTATCAGCCCGATACCGATACCAGGTGCTGGATTGGTGCCATTTCTAATTATTATATTGCATTCTACGGGAAGAAGTGAATCATTTTGATTCACAGGTCAATTATTATGAAAGCATTTTCAGAATGTTTTTCTGTAGTGGTTTACAAAGGAAACAGATATGTGTCTGGCAGGGTGACAGGGGTGTCATGAATTCATAATTATTGCCTAGAAATGAGCTAACAGATGCATCTATTTTCTATTTGCTTGGTTTGTGTGTTTCAAATACATGTTAACTTTATTTATTCATGCAGCATCAGCAAAAACCTGTTTTTTCTTTTCTTTGTATGTTTACTGAGACACCTGGTTAATTAGATTTGAAGAGAGATCTCTTGTTCTGCTCTTCTGTAGAGAGAAACATAAAATCTTATGGCTACATTCAGCACAATCTTCGTTAAAACCCTTTCATGTTTGAGTGAGGCATCACAGCTAATCGTACTCTCACTCAAGAGAAATCCAGGTTTGCCTTTAAGGCCATTGCTAGCATCATCTCTCATTTATGAAGGATGTTTTAGCCAAAATGAAATGTATGCAATGTACTACTGTCATGACAAAAAGTTTGGATTTTTGAAATTTAGTTTGAGCCAATCTCACCCTGTTTTTCAAGGCCACAATTTCAGAGGACAAGGTAAGTACAGCGAACACCAGTGCACCACTGAGGGCCTTAACTGGTCATTGGAGACACCACAGTACCCACAAAACTGGACAGAGTGCAACCTCTAAGGCCAGGCAAGTAGTAGTTAAACTATATAGTAGTTAACTATAACTAGTTGCCTAGCTAATAGTGCCTCTAGTGAAACCTCCTTCTACTGTAATTCTACTCCAGAGTCAGAGTTTCCTGCCCACCTTCTCACAATGATGTACTCCTGTCTTCACTGGGCCTGGCACTGCAAAACAAATTTCAGTAACCAGGAGCTCACATCGAAATCAGACCATATACATTCACAATTATGCATTTCTCACTTTCCAAACCATACACCAACTCATGGAAAGAGCCATATTTTATCAATAACTCCAGCCATTCCAGCCAAAATGAATCCCAGCACTTGGACATTTGACCTCAAGGGAGAGCAGCACAATGTCAGAATAGGAGTCCACTATTACTGTCAAAAGTTCGCAAACACACACTGTGAGGCAAAAAAGCAGAGCAGTCTCACATGTCCACCGGACTGAGCACAGAGGTCCTCCCTTGAAGAGAGCTATTGGCTTTCCAGTAGAGAAAGGGGGATGGCGAGCAGAGAGAACGGAGGAGGAAGAAAGAAATAAAGCGCAAGCCTGTGTTTTATTCCGCCTGAAGTAGTGATGGTTTTGTTTGTAATGGCGTTTATTTTAAATTAAAGCTCTGTTGCATGCCTGCACTGGCATCTGTGTGTAGGCATATTTACTACCTTGGACACCTCTACAGGCCCAACTATTACCAGTTTTCCTTGAGGCCCTAGACCCCTGCTTGATCCTCCCAAGGTCCTAATACCTCTGCAATTTCTTCCCACCTACCCAGTCATCCTAAAGGCACCCCGTAGCTACTCATCCCAACCAAAATGCAGATGCATCCAGCTTACAACCCTGCCAGCAGAAGCTCAGCATGAGAGCTCACTGCATATCATATGCAACCCACTTTGTCCTGGCATCAGTGAGCACTGATCACACTTTCTGTTCTTCTTTGTCCTTGTACATGTGGCTTTACAGACCTTGGGGAGCTGCTCCTGGTGCCTTTTAGCCACACTTTACCTGGTCCACAGGCAAATGCAAATGGTATCTAACCAGGATGTAGAAAGGTTCTAGGCCAGTGCTGCAATGAAGTATCTGCGCCTGGTCTGCCAGTGGCTCTGTTTGGTAAGAAGCAGGGTGTGATTCCAATGTTCACACACACTGGAAAAGACACCACTAACTTCGGGCTGTGTGGTAGTCATGCCACACCCTCCAGCAGTAGCCCTTGGGCTTTAAACCATCCAGTATCCCTCATATCCCTTCAGGCAGGGGGGACCACCCCCTGTCGTACCCGGTCATCAAGAAGCTCTGCTTGGCCTCCATCACAGACACAATGATGCAGTGTCCACTGAGCAACAGACTGCACTTTGCCAGCTGGAGCTTCAACCCTTCAACCATCCAAACACCTGCTCCAGATGCTCCAGACGTGCCCTAAGGTTGGCAGAGGACACAATGTCACCCAGGCACCTCTGAATCAGGCACTGGGAAGTGACTGGCTCTTTGCATAATCCGAATGACATCTGTTCAAACTTATACAGGCCCCTGAGTGGGCCAAAGGCTGTCTTTACCTTGTCACAAGGGTAAACCTTCACCTGCCTGTACCCACCGGCCAAATACAGAATAAAGTTCCAGTCTGCCCCCTCAGCAGTGTCAATAACTGTGTGGCAGGTTTTGTGTGGATAGTGTTCCAGTAAAGTGCTCTCTGACTCCAAGCATATAGTTTGCATGATACTAGGTAGGTGCTAGCTTTCATGACTTGTTAGTTACATTTGCCATTTAGCTCCATTGCAAAGCTAAGAAAACGATTTTTGCACACTAGACATGTCTTGTCCGGGTGAATACTTTTAGGGTAAAATGTAATACTGATAATTAAATACTTTTGTGGGAAATTCTTATAAATATTTTGGACAATTAATCCCTCTGACCTCATTATATGTATTAAGAATAAATAACATATTTTATCAGCATGCACAAAATCAGCCGACATATATCACACCCGTGGAGAGGAAATGTCTTCTTTTTCTGTAAACTATCACATTCTACAGCTGTGCAACATGCTCTTTTCTCACATCTGACCTCACTTACATGCTACACTGAGTAGACTTTGTCTAGAATATTCAATCTGCCAACATCGCCAATTGAAAATCTCCTCCAGGTTTGTCTCAGCCCCTCTGAAATAAACAGAGCCAGAATCAAGGTGTGAGTCTCGAGAGCATTTTGTATTTCAGGGCTGTGCTTGACTGATAAAGCACAGCCTTCTGGCAGCTGACAGCAAATATTCTCTACACAGTTACGTCATAATTTTTCTCACTTTCATCACCTGCCATACACCTTAATCTCTCTTCTGTACTAACATGTTTCTGTTCACTAAAGAAACTCATACCCTTGAATCCCACACTTACCAGCAGCTCGGTGCAGTGCAGAACACATTAGTCATATTAGACTAGTTTTCCTTACAAAGATGAATGAGGAACACACACATTTTGTAAATGTTACATACGCATTTAAAGAAAAAATGTATTTTGAAGATATACCAAGCCATGTCAGGGGAACAGAGTAAAACATGTTGTAGCTTGGTGTAATGATATTTCACGCAGTAAAAGTGTATTAAAGATACTGCAGTGGATTATTCACTTCCAGTAATTACACATCTTTACCGTTACAGCGAGTCACACAGAAGTTAGTTGTTAGTTATTATGACCAGCACTGCAGCCTATCTAAGTGATTTGATTTTTTTTTTACAATATAATATGCTTAGATTTCACCAATCCGCAGGAAATGTGGCATGCTTATAGGCCCCCATGGCTGAGACGGAATAAGATTTGTGTTTGTAGGTGGCCACCAATAGCTGCCTATATAACCAAACAAAATTCAGCAGCTTTAGGAAATTTTGTCAGCTCATTTATAATGCCAATTTGGTGCTTTTTACCCAATTTTGTACAAATCAGCCATTAGATGTTGCTACAACAAGGTACATGTTTTCCTTTCGTACCTGATTTGGCCTCAAATATTCATTGCGTCTTTAAATCCGTATGTAACATTTACAAAATTCAAATAGTGCTCTTTCATTCCAGTCAACCTTTTGCTGCTTAGCCTAGGTCGCACTGAACTTCTTCAACTTCTGTGATGGTCATATTACACACTACACTGTGGTATGTCTAGTCACCCTTCTGCTTTCATCTTCCGCTTTCTGTAAACTCTGCCTTTTTCCTCTTTAGGGTCATGGCTTTCAAGGCACCAGAGGCAGCTCATTTTTTCTAGCTGTCCTCTTTGTTGCCTCTACAAAGACTGTTATGAAATAGCAGTGTGCACTGAACATATCTATACCTGCACCAATACAGCATCAGACATCCAGGCTTTTGAGTAGTTATGACATCAGAACAGAATGTAAGCTTCTGGGAAATTGTTAATGCAGAATTTAAAAAAACACTTAACACTCTGTTAGGGGAACTGCTGCTGAATAAACCCAAATCATATGTCAAACTGGCTTTTGTGCATCAGTGCAAGCAAGTCAGATCAAATTGAATCAGACTGAATTGTGGTGAAATATGAATCAAATTGAACCAAATAGTATAAAACAGAATCAAAGTGAAATATAAATCAAACTGAGCCAAATCATATCAAAAACAATCATAGTGAAGTAAAAATCAAACCAATTTAACTGAATCACAGTAAAAGAAAAAAAAAAGAATCAAATCAAATCAGGATGCACTACATCAACTCCTAAAGAATCACTTTATTGAATCACTGCGAGGTACGACTTTCACCCCTACAGTGTGTCAATGTCAGAAGCACAAGTCAATGACCCCTAAGAGATGTTTTTTTTCCTCTGTGCGTGTACACAGTTTTCCTCTGTGTGTACACAGTGTGATCTCTACCTGATTGGCTCATGCTGACATGCGTTCCTTGGTTTAAACGTGGAGGGGAATCTAAACACAAGATCACAAGAAGACGAGAGGCAGTAGGAGACAGACACACATATTTGTGTGTCCAGTCAAGAAGAGAACATTTTACTTTAAATGATTATGAAAACATAGTTATAACTGTATCATAAAAATGTACCACCACCACACACAGTGAATCACTTCCACAACAGTGTGTGTGAGTGCTTACAAGATGATGTATGAGAGCCATACCATACATTCTATTAAAACACACAGATCCGTGTGGTGGAAGATTGAACAGCCCTAGAGCAAGGTTTATAGCAGTGTGTGCCAGCAGTGTCCATGGCCTGGAGCACTACAAACGACTGCTGACCAGTATGAGCGATTCATTCTGCCTTTCACTTTCTCGCTCTTCTGCTTGATGTCTGCATTTGATCTGTCAGTCTTTCTTGAGTGATAAAGAAACTTCTCAAACTTGGATGAAACCTCAACGCTGGTAGCTCTGCACAAAAACTGGATGGCTTAGTCAGTATGTAATTTTCAGTAAAAAAGGAGATACAATATGCACACCTTCCCACAGTGAATGAACAGTAAGAGAATTGTAATGTATTAGTATTATATGTGGTGGTTGGAGTCTTGGGTAATGTTATTGCCTTCCAATATGGAGGGCAGGGTTTGATTCCTAACCTAGGTGGCTCACCACACTGCATTAATTCGTTTTTTGTTTTTTTTTTACCCTAACCTGTGACATGCAAAAATGGTGAGACACGTTGGATAAATGTGGGAAATGGTGATTTGTCATATTATACACACAACACATTCAGGACATGTAGCCCACAAGAAGGCAAAGCTTTGATCCAGGTTTACAGATTCTACAACTACTATAATATTATGCTAACAGCCCTTTTCATGCTGAATTTTTATTTAGCCGTAATTTAGGATGCATGCGTAGGCATTGCAATAAAAATGGATTCAATATCAAATCTTAAACACATTCACAAGCCACAACTGTAATTTTCAGCTCTAAACTGTTATTCAGGATGCATGAAGAAGTGTAAAGTGCAATAAAAATGGATCGAACATCTCCTTAAATACAAGGCACTGCTCTAATTTTACTGGCGCTGTAGCACAAGAAAATGGCAAGCAACAATACTGCTGCACTGAATGGCAAAGCTAAAGCTACTGTACCACTGTTACGACAACACTCAGATTCATGAGCATCGCCATATATAAACCTAAACAGGCCATAGGAAGATCTCGGGGGGAAAAAATAAAATACAAAAAATAAGGTTCAAAAATCTATTCAAAATCAATCTATTGTTCCCACTCTGAAGAATTTCTTGCATATTCAAGGCCCTTCAGGCTAATTTATCATCCATTCTGTAATCAGTACATCAAATCAAGGTACATGTAATAAACCGCTACCATGTAACTGGCATAAACTGCATTAGTAGATAAAATGCATTACTGATGGCTTTCTGTACTGAATAATGTACGGATTTGCAGAGGACAGATTCAGGTGCAGATAAAACTTTACTTGCACTTGCTCTTGAAATCAGCAGTTCAGGGTCATGATCCAGCAAACAGATATAACACAGACACACACTCAAATTCCAGCAACAGATCCAAAATTCATTGAAGGTTACATCAGGTATGTCATTCACAAGAAACAGAGGCATAAATTAAAAAAAGCATGTCAAAACATGTCAAGAAATGGCAATGTATACAATCACACTGTAAGAGTCAATACTTCACAGTGTCTCTTAGAAATCTCAGTCCCTAAATAGAGCCAAAACAGGAGTTCCCCCTTTAACTCCAGAGCACCCCATAGTGGTAGGGAGGGTGAACAGCAGAGCTAAATGTCACAGAGCTCCCCTCCTAAGTGCGACTCCCAGAGCTTAGGTAATAGGAGGTCAGCTAAGTGTTTGATGTGTGGGCTTGTCTGGATAGTAATGGTGGAAGTCTGTGATTGGATACAGGTACAAAATGTCACATGCTGGGACCCAACATTGCTCTTCTGGTTGATTCCCTTCCCACTTCACAAGCTACTGGAGTCCATTACCCTACCTCAGACAGTTTAACGGCCTCGACTTTGTATGCAGGGGATGCATCCATAGGAGGAGGCAGAGCATTTAGACCCCTACCATAAATGAAAAAAGTGACATAGTTTAAGCATGGATACATGAACCACAGGGTGTATGTTGTGCTATTTCGAATGGTCCAGTGTATTTTGGGCTTAACTTCATGGTAGGTCATCTTAGATGGATGTCATTGTTGGATAACCAAACTCTTTTTTGGGGTTGATATGTTGGTTCTAATCGTCGATAGCAGTTTGCTTCATGTTTTTGATTTGACACAGCTTTCAAGACTCCCTCTCTTGTTCTGCGCCACACTCATGTGCATCATCTGACCCATTGGTCTTCTGTTGATACAAAGGTTGTGGTGTCTCCTTCTGGGATCAAGGATGGCTGAGACCCTAGTAGGGGCTAGAGAAATTTGTGCAAACAGATCATTTTAACACTGAGGTTGTTCGTTGCTACAGTAGACCCGCAGCATATGTCTGATTTCCCAGTTCAAGTGCTCCATTTGACTGTTGGTTTGAAGGTGATATCCTGACGCAACCTAGTTTTTTACAGAAGGCCCTCCAGACACATGACATGAACTGAGCACCTCAATTAGAAACAATATCTTGAGTAATGCTTGAATGCTTGAGATGTTTTCATAGATGAAGGTAATATCTTTAATGGAAAGCAATCAGTGACAAAGATGACTTTGTTACCTGCTGAGGTTGGGAGATCAGTGACAAAACCCATTGCTATGTGAGACCAAGGTTGTGTCAGAATAGAATGTGGTCATAATAGTCCATATGGCGAAGCATTGGGGGGCACACATGCCATTCATGTGGGGATTCGCTCTTCCACCTTCTCTTTTATTGTTGGCCAACAGAAACTCTCCATCATGTGGGTGACTCCTGGGTGTTGTAATGCCCTAGATTAATTAATCCACTCTTGATTATGTTGTGAAAAACAAATATAACCTACTGGAGCATGGCGCGAGTTGGTTTGTTTGATGTGGCCCACGGAGTAGTCTTCTGTTCGTTCATGGATTTTTAATAGGGCCTCTGCCTTGCTGTTCTTAGAACCTGGTTTGTAGGATAATGTAAAAAAGTGACCATCTACCCTGCCTTGGGTTTTTGCTTCTTTCGGACATTCTAAATTCTCATGATCTTATAAAAAAAAAAACGTACCCTCAAACCAGTGTCTCCGTTCACTTAAGGCATATTTATTCCACATATTTTTTTTCTACTGAGAAAACTTCTTAAAAAAAATGCACATGGATGCACCTTACAAGACTCCATCTGTCATTGTGACAGCACTGCAACTCCTGTTGAGTTCTGGGTTAGGGTGAATCAAGATGGGTGCTGAAGTGTACAGTTTTTTGAACTTGTTGAAGCCATTCTGTGCCTCCAGATTCTATACTCTTTTTTAAGAAGTGGCTTTAAACAGCATAGTTATGTTTGCAGCTACCGCACTGAAGTTATGAATAAACTGACAGTAGAACCTTAAATCCCTTTAATTCTCTAGTAGCTACTGCAAAACAGTGTGTGGTCTATGCATGTCTTAGTCACATGAATATATTAATATGCCATAAATGCAGACCATTACAAAATACTTCTAAAACAAGAATTTGTCCTGTCCTTAAGGGCATAACAGACAAGGGAAATTATTATTGATTGTGATATTATGTAATTCATACAGAGTTGAAGTCTTCCATCCTTTTTCTTCACAAAGAAGCAACTCAAAGCTGCTGCAGATGAAAAAGGGCAGATGGCCCAACAGGAGTGCCTCAGTGAGGTAGTCATTGAGGGCTTTCTGTTCAGGAAGGGACAGAGGGTAAACACGTCCTTTGGGAATCAGTGCACCAGGTAGAATGAAGGTCAACAGCATAGTCACAAGCACTATGGAGGAGGGGGGTGCACTTTAGTGGAAGAGAAGACTTCCTCGAGATCAGAGTTTTCAGGGGTATTTTGACTTTTTGTTGGAGGCTCTGAGTGCGTTTGACCACCAAAGCACGGTTCGTTTGACTAGTGTGAGTGCTCCGAACCGTGCCCTGGTGCGGTTCGTTTAGCCATCCCTGGCCCGCTTGGAAGAGATGTGCCAGAGCACGGTTCGGTTGTTCCAGGGAGAAAAACGCATCTCAACATGCTACTTCTGTTTTTAAACTCTCATATAAGCCTCAGCAGTACATGGTTTTAAAGCAGGTTCATTGACTCCACTAGCTGTGGCAAGAGCACAAAATTGTAGTTGAAAGGTTAGCTTGTCATAGTTGAGCCAATCTTTCTCCAGCTCCCTTTCCGGAGATGAGTATAAGAATTAACTAGCGATTTTAAACCTGTAGTTTAAAGTTTTTAGGTCCATTTTAGTGCTTTATTATTGAACAGCGATTTCATGAATGCTACTTTGGCTTCAGCAGAAGGGAATGACTTGGCATGGTGTATAAAATTCAACAAACGGTAGAAAAAAGCTCTGCTGGTTGCATGGAGGCAGGTAGCTGTTTTTTATACCCCTTTAACTGAGACAATGTTAGTATCTGTGAACTCGTCTCAATAAAGCATGATTATTTTATGCGGAATTAACACAAGAACTCTGTTCTTGTCCCATCCAGCATTGTTCACTCATTGTTTGCCAAATGAGGACATCTGGCTCTGTAGACTAAAAATGAAATAAGGAATCAAATCTAATACCGAATAAATGGACTCAAATCTATAACATTTATAACAGTGCATGCATTCCACATTCTATGACCTGCATTCTATCATATAAGAAATACAGCAAGGGTGCACCCATCAATCCGGTTACATGATGCCAAGAAACTGATCAATTTTTAATTATGATGTCACTATTTTGTTGATTCTTATAATTTTGTTGATTTTACTCTTTTATTTTGACAGCCTTCTGTTTTTTTGCTTTCTTTGTTGTACTAGTTCATACTGTAATGTATTTTTGAGCTGCTGCTCTAACACAGCCCCCACAAATTGAAATCTTAAAACTGTCCTCCTCAGAAAAAGTGGCAGTTTATGTGCCCCCCGGCTTATATGGACTACAATACCTGCCAGTGTAATTTGTGGCCCTGAGCTAGAACCTTTGTATTTTTGTCAATGTGAGGAGCTTGGTAATGTTCACTCCCAAAGACAATTAGCACTGACAGTTAGTTCAGACAAAGAAAAATGTCAAGCATCTTCTTTTGTTTGCTGGACATTTCCACTGGTTCTTTGGTAATTGCGTGTCTAAATGTCAGAGTATACCCACTGTGGCATCCACCTTGTTCACAGCTCTCAGAGCTGCATACTGAACAAGAAGGAAAGCTTTATCAGTCATGTAATCCTTTTAAACTGTAAATAAAATGTTTCAATTTCCTTTCATTTTTTTAATGCATCACAGTGCAGTTTTCAAAACTGAAAACAAATTAAAAATTGTTCAAAATTCCACATATTTTTAAATACAATTATCCTCTTCTTGAACACTGAGGTGTTAAAACCTAAATGCCTTTCATTTTCTCCTTGCGGCCAACCTGAAATCCAAATGTACCTTTTTGATCGTCTTTGCTAAACTGCTAAACTTTAATAAGTCAAAATTACCAGTTTCACAAAATGTTCTTTTGACTTCTCTTTTTTTCCACATTAAATACCTGCTGGAGCTCCATCACAAGCGTAACTATCAAAGCATTGGTTCCATCAACAGGATATTGTGATGTTGAGAGACCCAGACAGTATAAATGGCCTCAACCTCTCTCCTCCCATGACTGTAGTGTTTGTTAGCCGATGTAACAGAACTGGTAATTAGTTTAATGATGTAGTATTAACAGCATTAAGGAAATAAGTTATGCAGTCTCAGTGTTGGTGTAAAATGGAAAAATGGGTGAAGTAAAAATGAATACTTCTGATTTTTTGCAAAGATTTCCTTTTCACTAAGACACCAAGATGTGGCAAAAATAATACAGGTCAACAATTTTTTTTTATAATCATCAGAAACCACAACACACTTTTCTTTTTCTTGCTGGTTTCAGACGTGCTTTCCATTTTTTCAGTCACATCAACTTTTTGAATTATGAGTAATATTACATTTTTCAATAGACTTGCATGCAGTGTTTATTAAACCACAGGCACCAATCAAGTAACTGTTTCAATATGTTCAGTGTGAAGTCAGACAGGCCACATTGTGGCATAGATATAATGATCAGTGACAGTCAGCTTCCACTGTTTCTTCAAAAACACTCAGCATATGATTATTATATGATAATCATACCAAATATCATGCAGTATAGAACTAGCTTCAGCACAAAAACTGCACATGTGGGGAAAACTAAACACAGATTTGAAATCAGCATGAGAAACACTACAACACCCACATGAACTTATCTCTGCTTATTTTCACCTGTTGAGCTGTTGAGCTGACCTGTTGTGAAGTCAGTCCCCAGTATTGTATCTCCCTGAGACAGACGTAGCATTTAAGCAAAGTTAATTACCCTCCTAATTTATACATACATTAGTCTAGACACTATTTATGAGTACATTTATGCAACAATTTGTGGCATCACACCCATATGACACGTTTAGCATTTTTATGATGAAAAGTTCCTTTAATTGGAACTTCAGATCATTTGCTGGATTGTTAGTTAAAAAAAAGCTGAAGAACGCTGCTGCATTGGAACTGTTCACCTTTCTAACCTTCTCATACATGGCATCACTACAGAAAGCTACACTACAGTATTAGGACACTTCCACTTTAGGGGTTAAGAGAGGAGGTGAATTATTTTAGTTGAATGTTTTAATTCATCCCATATTTCTTAGTATGCTTAAACATAGCACTGTCTACCAAATGTGTCCTACCCTTGGTAGACGTCCCAGCAGAAAAAAAAATACTGCATTGATGCTCTTATGTGCTCATGTAAGGACAACTCTCCATTCAAACCTGTACAGTCTTTTCTTTTCTGCTGGCTCTGCCGATGGTGGCGAGGGGGTCGGAAAGAAAGAGGCAAAAAGAAAGTATTTGATAAAAAAAAGACAATGGGAGATAGAAGAAGAACAGAGATGGGAGGAGAGAGGGAGAGAACAGGAGAGCAGTTTCCATAGCAACTTGGGGAGCGCCTGTTCCAGGAACACAGGTCTGGCAGCGAGCCTACCGATAGAAAGTTGCTGTTCAGATTTAATTGCTGTGTCTACAATTCAGCTAAATCTCCGCTAAGCCTCAGTGAATTATGGATGATGTTTGTTTGGGAAAATAAAAGTTGCGTATGAGATGAAACACCTCCATGAACCATGCAAGCTCCTTGTGTATACCAAACAAGGACAAGGAATGTATGGTAGAACACCATGAATGGTTTTCAAAATACTTGTATCTGTGGAAACACCATGTGACCTCTATGAGAAATCCACACAGAGGTCAATAGGCTTTTGAGGTTGTGAGTTAGTCATGGAAGAACATTATGTTTGATTAGCTCTTTTTACCATACAGGTGCACTTTGTAGTTTACATTTATGGACAATTCCATTATGTAGTCCATCTTTAGCCCCTTATAACCAGTTCAGAACCACCAATAGGACCTCCAGTAAGCAGATATCTGGATGCTGTATAATGGTTTTACACTGTATAAGTGTGGAAACAAACCCCAGCCTCTGAGTGGAGGCTTTACTAACTATGCTATACACACACAAGCAAAATGTTTAACTAAATTCACAAATGATTTATTTAATGCTCGTTGAGACATTGTGTGAGGTCAGTAGAAATGACAACGGTAACATCAACAATCTAGTCATTGGACAACATGGGTAAAAAAGATAAAGGGTAACACATCTGCTTAAGCTAAAAAAATTAAAAAATGCATCATGTTGTCTCAGTAATCGGACTCTCTAAGCAGTTTTGCTAAGCAAAGCTTAACCCTGCATTTTTGTTTTAGGAGGAAAAAATATTTCAATTTCAATAATATATCAATCATAAAATGTGTCCCACCCAAGACCCCCTAACAGATTTTGGTTTGTTGCCTCAGGGCAACAAAATGCTACAGGGGTACTAAAATGCCAAGATATTTTAAATGGAATGAGGAACAAACAAGCATTAAATACATTAATTTTATTGCAACAACAACAAACACTTCAACAAGTTATATTTCAGCAAACATCAGTTACAATAATTTTTTTATACATTTTTTTATCAATCAGTGGGTTAGAGATTAGCTGCACATATATACATATATACATATGTATGTATATATTTATGTATAAACCTTGGTGTTTTAGTACCCTTGTAGCATATTGTTGCAACAAACCAAAAGTGGTCTTACGGCAACAAATGAAAAACTACTATTTTAGCATATAAATAAAGACAAAAAATGTCTTTACTCAATCAGATATGCTTCTTCACACATTCATGTGCATTACAGATTTTTTATGCAAAAATTCTTTCAATTTAAACCTGTTAAAAAGTGAAATTTATCTTACCATCTGCTAGCAGTGTGTCCAACCCAGCTATTGGCTGAAAAAGGATTGCTCAGATGAAAGGTCAAACCTCCACCCACTTCAAATTTTATTGGTCCCAGACTTATCATCAGACTTTTAATGTGACGTTTTTTGTTTTTTTTTAATGGGGCAGTGGGTGGGCCAAAATAATGGTTTGTTGCCTGAAGGCAACACCATGCCATAGAAGGTTAATCAATCTCAGAAAAGAGGATAAAGCAAAAACAAAGATGTCTACATCATTTGATTATGCATAATTAGGCATTTAAATTTTAATAAGTTGAATCCTTGCCTCCAATCAATGCAAGGGTGATAAAAGTTTTTCTGTGACAAGCTCATATCCGATTTCAAGGTCAAGACGCTTAGAAATGCCTCATAACTGTAATTTTGGGTTAAATTGATTACCATCAAAAATAAAATTTTGAGAAAGTCACACATTTTGCAAGTAGATTTTAATTTGTGGTTTTGAGCCACTGAACCCAATCATACTGCTGCCACTGTAGTTGCTGTCAGTTACAATGGTAGGAGTGTTAGCTTGCATGTATATGGATCAGTTTTCTGATATTGTCTACTTAACCTTGTAATTTTTTGCATACATAGACTAACTACTCTTTAGCTTTAAAACACTCTACAGCTTTAAAATACTTTTTTTTATCAGGGTACAGGGTACTGATTTCTTTCATGTGTGTATTGTTCTATTGTATTGAGTTATAGTAGCTACCAAATTAATTCAGTTAATCTTGATAACTGAATAATAAGCCTTTATTTTAGGAGGTAATCTTTGGATGAGGATAGTCCAGCACACAGGTATTCCAAATTGGGATAAAAGTCGAGGTAACCTTGTTCTCTGATGAGACATTTTCTTTACTCAAGTCCTTACAGACCAACACCACTCACTAACACACTCACGCAAAGACACACACACACACACCACAAAGCAGACACACATACTGTAGCATGTGTAGTGCTCAACATTAAAATTAGCTACTTTTAGGGGAACTCTGCTGTGAAACAGCTTAAAATAATATTGCCTGTTTCAATTTTTCTTACTTTCTTTTTCAAGTCAAATTGCCGTTCAAAGTTGGGGTCAGGCACTGGACAAACTTTTTAATGGAACACTCATAATGGCTGTGACAAACTCTTATAACTTCTCTAAAAGCTATAAGAGTGGAAATGTTGGTGTCAAAAAGTTCAATTTCAGCTCAGGTGAGGTGAAACAAATCTAGAGTTGGTGTCCACCACTTTCTATCCACTAACTGTGAATATGTTTCAGTGGACGATTCCTGTGACATTGATGATGAAAAGGTGCTGCAGATGTGCCGCCTCACAGGCATTAATTAAAATCTCCAGCTCTCAGGAAAAGGACTCCCTGCCATTTGTTGGCTGAACTGAAAATGTCAGTTAGCATAAACCCTCAGAAGTGACAGTTATTTCTGGTGATAACAAAAGCATGGTGTTATATTATTCTATAACCAGTAGGCTACCAGCATGGTGCAGCTGGTGGCCTAGTGGTTAGGGAGGTGTTCCTGAAGGTCAGATGGTCATGGGTTTGAATCCCAGTGGCAACACTGAGGAGCCCTTGAGCACCTCAATTCCACTTTTTAACCTAAAATGATCATTTAAATGCACTTTCCAGTCTTAGTACAGCATCAGCATCAGTCTTATTGTGATCAGATTATTTCACCTTTTCGTTGAAATCATTCATAAAACACTTGGTTACAGTTTTAGTGCAGCATTTGGTGTAGTTTATGCATATGATTGTGTCGAAGCGGGTGGGAGTGGTGGTGGCGGTGGCAGTGACTGACTATTTTTTGTCACTGAGAGGAAAAGGGGTTGGGAGGATAATGGGGGGGTGATTCCCAAATATCACTTCCTTTGATGCAGCCCCCCTAGCCAACGACCTAGGTGGTCTATGCCTAGAAATGCCCCTGTCTGGGCGATTTAATGAACACTGAGCAGCTGCACTGATTCTGACAACCTTGATGGTTTTAAGGAATCCTGACTGCTTAATGTATAAGTGATGTAAGTGAAGATAGGCAGAGCCAAAGGGTGTAGGAGATAAAAGAGTGGAATTTGTCCATACCCAGACAGCAATTAAGCATCTCACGGCAGGAACTGAAACAGCCAATGCTGTTCTTTTCACTATTATTTTGATGAGGGGTCAAATTGCAGAGTGAAGGTAATTAGCAGGCCCCTCAACACTGGGCTGACGGGAGACGGGGTCTGAGGAGAATGCAGGAGCAGGCAGGCTAGGCACTTCGAGAAGAAGAATTAGTTGCACTGAGAGAACAAAATGCTGCATGAGAACAAAAGAAAGGCTGGGACTGTTCAGAAGGCTGTGATCACAGCAGACATGAGCGTTTACAATGTAACGCTCAATACAGACATCCACAGACAAAGACAAGAAGGCCTTGAAGTTTTGACGTTTGAATTAATACTTTGTGAGTCGTGTTTTGTGTTTACTGAGAATAATATGGGATTAGTTTGTAGCTTGCATTCAGTCTGATGCTTTAATCACTTGAATGAATATGTAGTAAAGATTGTAAGAACATTCTATTCCAAGTCATCTCGAAACATTTGGTCCTTTCATCATAAAAGCGTCGTACAATGTAAAGCTGCAAAGCGCCTGTTGTGTTCAGATGATGCAGAAAATGTAAAATACGTGCTTTTCTCTCGACAGCTGATATGCAAACATAATTGAAGTAAAATGAAAAGGAAACGTATACAAACTTAATCCTATAGCAGAAGCTTCACGGATATTTTAACTCCACTTCTACATTCCTCTGCTTTGCCACTGTGAGATGGGACTCTTTAAGCAAAATACTATTCCACTTTTTTTTTTACTAATGGACATACCATCTCATGAAGGAACTGGTTACACTGTTGACACTGATGTCAAACTTACATGATGATCAGACCAACAGAAATAGAAATACATAATGTAGGTATAATAATGTTCAAATTACACTGATATACATATTAAATACTTTATATAAAATATACACTGTTTGATCTACATTCTGCACCATTTCCCTTGTATCTTAGAAATAGGAAAGTGTCTCTACCCACTCCAAATTCTTGATAAATGGGGTACAAATTCCCCGTATGCAAAGCTGGGTAAAGTTATCAGAGTTGGTCTGCACCCATGTAGAGCAGGTACTATGGGGGCAGCTGGTGGCCTAGTGGTTAAGGCATTCGCTCTGTGATCAAAAAGTCCAGGTTTGATACCCAAGACCGCCCTGAGCAAGGTACTGTCCCCACACACTGCTCCCCGGGCGCCGTGTTCATGGCTGCCCCCTGCTTCACTTGGTGAATGGGTTTAATGCAGAGGAAGAATTTCGTGCTGTTCACACTGTGTGCAGTGGTGTGTTCATGTATGACTGAATGATCACTTTCACTTCACTATGGGTGAGGGCAATGTTCCAGACAGTCTGAGCTAAGAATGACTATTTCATTTCCCATTTACAGAGAGCTTGATAAAATTATGTATTGTAAATTATGCCACTCAAGGCAATTGCCGACCATACTCTTATTTCCCCTCTGGTTCTTGACAGCTTCTCATTTCTGACCTGTTTGTTGGTTTCAGACTTCAGACTGTTATTCTCTAACTCTCCTTTATTATAAGTATCTCCCCTGATCATTTGTTACAGCAGTGTTTCCCTAAAAATATACTTCTCTTTTGTGGAAAGTCTGCTTTTAAATTAAATAATAATATAAAGGTATCCAAAGGGCATAGATCAAAAGGATTGCTAGAGGCAACTTTAATAGACTGTTAATGCAGAGGCAAAATATTCACAAATTATTATGCTATTATTGCCATCTTGCATCATTCTTTTTGAATGCCTCCATAAGATGCACTTAAAAAAGCCTCAGAGTGATGTCTGCTGTGAAAACAGCAACGGTTACATGCTCTATTTTGAGATCCAGCCAGCTGTCTGGTACATATTGCGCTAATTTCATTTCATACTCTCTCTGCTCTTTCTCTGGTAAGACTGTGAGGTCTTTGACTAGGCGGAACCATTGAATGATGCCTGCCTGGTTACCTTTCTCTGGTAATTACAATATGTTCTGAATCGAAGGCTCCATCAGGAATTAGCTGTGATCAGTGTTGCTGCCATATGTGGCCCATCAGGTATGAACATTCATCCAGTTACCTGCTAAACCCACAGCAAGCAGCTGTGGTAATTTTCTGTAGCACCTCAGGTACGAACTCCACATCTGGTCTGGCCAACAGCTTTATTTTAGACCAAACTATAGCCTTCTAAACAGCCAATTAACACAGGTCAACAGGCCGTTTTCGTCCGAGATCATTTCGTGTGGGTTTTGATTCTGCTTTTCATGCTGATTTCAATTTGTAGTTGAAGATGAAGCTACTTACATTTTTCATGCTCTCTGAAATTATAGTCTAAGCAAGTTATGCAATTTAGTTGTCTGTCTTTTCCTGTTACAGACAGCATTAAGTGTGATTGATTTCAGTGGTTATCATGCCTAGAAATGGTAAAAATCATTCAGGCAGTTTCTGTTGTGTGTGTGGTTCATTCACGACAAAAGCACAACATTGACACAATTTCTGCAGATCTTAAGATCTTAAGAAGAAGTCTGTACTTTGGCTGTCCACTGGGTGACCAGGATAAATCTTGGGCTCCACATATCATCTGTGCCAGTTATCGGCAAAAGGCAGCGATGCCGTTTGCACCCGAATGCTGTGGAGGGAACCTCAAGAACATCTCAACGATTGCTATGTTTGCTGCGTGAACACAAGGGGATTCTCAACTAAAACGTAGCGCAAATTTGTATATCCCAGCACTGAGTCTGCAATCAGGGCTGTTCCCCATGATGATTCATTGCCTGTTCCTATACCACCACTTGATGGTCTTGCTTCTATAGAAAGTGCCGAGGAAAATGATACTCTAAGCGTTTTTGAAGTATCAGTGGCTACTGATGGATTGAATTAGTACAGTGTATCTGTACCACTGTGTGTTCATATTTGACTTTGCACTAAAGATACTGAAAAACTGGTGCTTACCCAAGGCAAACTAACATTATTCATAACTCAAAAACGTCGACATGATTGGAAAAACTGAATACAGATCTAAAATCTAGATTATTCTTGTCATTTCTTTGTAATTGTGTATGTTGCATTAAAGGAAAACTCAACACTCAATAATATACAGATTATTTCAATCTGTAGCACGGACAGTAACTTTCCTTTTGTTATTGAAACATGACAGAAATGTATTACTTAACCCTTATATTGTTTTTAGGTATGTAAAAAGTACAATTTGCTTTTTTTAAAAACTGGAACAAGGCTAAATGATTTCCTCAGAAATTATTATTTTAACGTAACAAAATAAATGTTTTAGTAAATTCTGACCATTTTAGTAAAATTCTGACATTTGTGGTGCTACAGGTCAAATTTGACCTGGGCACACACACACACCAACACCCTACTCCTCCCATTCCCCATCTGAATGTGTAATGGGCCAGTTTTGTGCTACTTTCACAAAATTACAATTGTACATTTCACCTTATAAATATGTCTAATTATAAACGATACTTAAAATTGATTTCTGGTGATATTTTATTTCTGCTCCGCGGGAGGTTTCTGTCCTCCCCGAGCTCGCCTTAGGACACCTGCGTTACGCTTTGACAGGTGTACCGC
>JBBJLR010000002.1:5657147-5667647 GCA_037577145.1 Brachypetersius gabonensis | reverse complement strand
CACACACACACACACACACACACACACACACACACACACACACACACACACACACACACACACACACACACGGTCAGACAGAGTCGGGAGTATAAATAGCTTAACAAAGAACAGAAACTTACATGCAGTGCTTCTTCTGAGCCTAGGACACGTGCATAGATCTCACAGATCCTCTTCTTTCTTTAAAAGTAAAAAACATTTCTCATTTCCCAACTTCACTCCAGAATAAACTATGGCTTCTTTTAAAAAGCTTAAAAAGAAAGACTTGGCAGTTTCTAAGAAATATTTACCTTTCCTCCCTGGTGAGCCCAGCCAGCTTCCTGCTTTTGCGTGCAAGGATGAAACTGGAACAGAAAAACGGATGGTTACTGAAATGTCTTGTATCCATCTGTGATGAAACAGAACGTGTGTTTCTATTCAGTCTGAGTGGACGTAAACAGTCTGATCAGCCTCGGTCGCTTGATTTACCCCATAATTGCAGGTACTGTGCCGTCAGGCTTAGTGTCGTCCAGAGTCAGGCCGATTGGTGCCTCTTCCTCTTCTATCACCATGGTTCCACAGTACCCTGAACAAAAAAGTACTGATCAACACACCAAGTTCTTTTCACTGTTACCTGACAAAATGACACTTTACTTTGACAAGTAGCATCAAAAGTAGTTCATAAGTTCACATTTTGCATATTTGGTCAGCACTGATTAAATTTAATGGTTTCATTTTAACTTCATTTTAACACTGATTGGACAAATCTACATGCAACAATTATAAGACTGTGGATGTGCATGTACGTCCAGGACTTAAGGACAGAATGAACCAAACAAGTGGCTCACAGAACAAACAGAGGATGTGGCATGAGTTCTTTTTGTTTGTGGGACCATTTTGAGGCTTCAGAGTTCATTATGCTAACATATAAACAGAGAACCAGCCTGAGACCTGAAAACCTGAAGTTTGGAAGAAAAAAAAACCACCCAAAGAACATTTGGTTGTCTCTGTTTTTTTTCATTACTATTTATTTGAATAAATCTATTACCCTTTTTCCTCCAGAAGTTTTCCTTGTAGTAGACCATGCACTTGATGACTGAGCCCATGGGTACTCTGTGGATCAGCTGATTTCTTAGTGGGGGGAGTTCAGGGTTAAAATGAATCTTCAAGTTCAGTCCTGGTGGTATAGCCACGATCACATATTTGGCCTACAACAAGACAGAGAACATCACACACTGTGTCACTTGTTTTAATGACTAGAATTACTTAAAACAAGCATGTCTGCCATGCACATTAAAAACTGAAAGCAGGAAAATATCTTGATGTTATTTGCTTTGTTTCTTTGAGAAAAACCCAAGAACAGCATAGCAGTGCAGCCACCAACAGAAGAACACTTTACAGTCTTGTAAGGTTGCTTTTCTGTGTTGTTCTAGCAATAAAGCCCTTTAACAGTGTCTGCAATGTCTGTAGCGTCATTGGCTGGTGAAGTAGAAGCAGATAAAGCGCAGTGGTGTGTACACATTTTTGGAGGCCGCGAGAAGAAGACGATGAGCGCGTCCCAGTGGTTGCCCTCAGCTTGGCCAGCAGGGCTAATGAGCTCAGCAGCAACGCTTAATGAGCTTTAGCAGGAGAAAGAGGATGTGGTCAGGACAGGGAGATGAGGAGCAGCTTAATGAACACAATCCCACGAGCTTACACATCTACACATACACTAACAAACGCTCCAAAGGAAAGCTCTTTTCACACCAACTAAATTAATACTTTATACAATCTCAAAGATGTGGAATTGCTTGTATATACAGTTATATGCAAAGGTCTGAAAACTCCTAATCAAATTCCATGTATTTCTAAAAGAAGATAAGTACACATCCTCTACAGGAAATTAATATGTTAAACTCTGTGTAGAAACCGCCACATTTATATGAAATTTGTTCTATGCAAAAGTTCATATTTTGACATAAACATTACTACTTTTGCACAGGCCACATCTCACATCTCTTCTTTTCCCCGCAATATGGTGAGGATAACAAATAAACAGTAATTATGTATTAAAATGTGTAGAAGTGTGTTCTCTGTGGTTTCTTTGTCCTCGTTTTTTCCAGTTGGTGTACTCTGACCTTCAGGCTGACAATTACAAACTCTATAACTTTAAATACTGCAAGAAAAACAGACCCAATCAGGTGGAAACAAAATATGGTTATTTAATCCACTTTAACATACTACAATTAAGGATGAAATCATCTGAAGAAGACCACAAAACTTACTCCCTACACACTGACCAAAATAGCAGGTGCTCTTTATGGGTGGGTAAGCTAAAAGCTTAAAAGCTTGGAGGATTTTGTGAGTGAATGACTTTTCCTTTCTCCAGAAGGTAATCTCAGTCATTCAAAGTGCTGAGGGGTTGCTTACCTTGTAGGTCTCTTCATTGGTGGTTTTGACCACCACCATGTCTCCGGTCTGGTCAATGCTGTAAACGGCATTCTGCAGCTGCACACGGTCTCCCAGCTCCCTGGCCATGGACTCGCTGATCTGACTGGAGCCTCCCACAAATTTGCGCTCCTGACAAAATTAAACATCACACTGTTGACGTACAGAAGCATATATGTATGCATTTTGCTTCAATGTGTTTGTTATAATGGTCATTTGGTCTGTATGCAAATTGACTTAATTTACAATATAATATGATTTCACAGAAAATCAGAATCGCATTTACTGGCCAAGAATGTGAGCGAGCAAATACAAGGAATTTGATGGTGTCTCTCAAGCACAAAAGAATAAAACAACAATGTAACAACACAATGTATACTACACAACATACTAAACAATACAATATTCAACCTACAAAACTTGCGACTGTTTTCTTTTCTGTTGATTCATGTGCGCTGGCTACTAAGTACTTCTTGGCTTGGATAAATGGAAAAACAAACTTTTGTCATAGAATAATTATATTTTGCAAATGTTTTTTTTAATAAAAACCTCCTTCACTCTGACCCTAAGAGTAAGGGTAGTCAGTCAGATAGATGGACAGACTGACTAACAGATAAACAAGCAGAAGGCTTTGGCAGTATCATGTATCAGGCCACTGTATCCACTGAGCTCTATAATTTCAGGCCTGTTTTCTTTCTTTCCCTCTGGCACACGTTTTACCATCTGGAGCCAATTGGCAATCAAAAGATAAGAGAAGGTAATTTCTTCAGTTCCTTTAAGGTAAGTAGTTCTTTTATTCACCAACAGGTGGCCCCATTTGCAAAGACCTATGGGAAACTGCATTCATTCTACTCTCTTAACTACAGACACAACCTCCTTCAGTTCGACTATGAGCTCCAAGCTCAGAGACGATACAGAGTTAACCAGGGCAGTCAGTGAAAGGTGATGTTCTTAACCCCTTTAATCTGACCGATATGATTCAGTGCACTGACCCTCAGGACAGGATTGTCACATACTATGCCTAAAAAGATTGTACACTTTGACTTGATGCTACTTCTACAACTGCATAGCCAATTATTAATGTATTTTCAAGCAATATAAAACCCCTGTGAGTTTTCAGTCCTTATAAATGCACACAGAGACAAATAAACAGACACCCTGTATGTTTTAGTGGGTGTGGTCGTGAAGCTTTGCTTGCTGTGGAGCATCAAATAAGCAACAATTCCTGTTTTGGGCTTTAAAATGGGTCAGTAACCCAAATTATCTCCTGAATGGCTGCAAATGCTAGGCTAATAATTCTATTATAATAAATACTCATTATGTTGAGGACCAGTTCAGCTCCTCCCAACACAACACACACACACACACACACACACACACCAACTGTTGACAAAGTAAACACACACGTGACCTGTCGTGTAGCAAATCACTTCAATCTTCAACCCAAACAAGCTCATCTCCTTCAGGGAGCCAGACGGCAGGAAATCACTCCGAACCTCATAATAAAGTTCTCTAATTACCCCAGGCCACCCCCTTCCTCCGTATCCATGGCAGCCAAGCATTTATCGTTTCACCAAAGCCACCGCCTCAAAATTCACCCACGGTGAGTGCTGTGATTAAGTAAATTAGGGGTAAAGAACGGACAGTGGCGCTGATTTGGAATATAAAAGCTGGAATAGAGCGGCACATGCCCAATTCCTGGTGAGCTAGCACACACCTGCCTTTTCTACAGAGCTATTCCTTTCTAACAATACCTCCCCCAACGTCAGTCTACCTGACTACACCTCTCTCTCTCTCTCTCGCTCATGCTGATTACACTGTAAACACACAGATACAGACACGGTGGAAAGGTCACACATCACTGTGTGAACGCTAGCGTCGACATGCTGGGAGTCATTCAGCTGTCAGCATGCTGCTGTTGGACTGCGCTCACTGTAATTCAGCTGCCCTAACGATTCAAAGGCTCAGAAAACAAACTGCTGTGGAGCTGGAGCTTAACATGCAAAGGCTAAACATTAAACAACGACACAAATCTCTAAAGTTTAGTGGTCACTACACAACATTCAACAATCCAGGTTTCTAAAGACGGTGATGGTTCATTTGGTTTTCAGAGAGTTGATACTGGGCCTCTGGTCCTAGAACGTCTTATTTAACAGGCTGGCTTCATTTCTATGAACTGGTCTGGTTTACCTGGCCTCCATTAGTGGTGGAGAAGATCCTCATGGTGCCTCCACACTGCTTAACGTACCAGAGGAACCAGAGTGTAGACACCTCATGTGGTTCTGAGGTTACGTTCACGTTGACAAACAGTGTGGCAAAACGACGGGCTGCACTGTAAAAAAAATTAATCATTGTTAAAAAAACAAACAAAAAAACACTGTATGAGTTCTCTGTTAGTGCTCTGGGGAGGACTTTTGTGTACCTGGTCCAGCATACTTTGTCAACGAACTGCTGCATGGTCATCTTGTCCCATTCTTCAGCATGTGGAGCTTTCCATGGAGCTTCCTTGGGGATCTGTAATATACAACCATCAGTCACTATGATGGACAAAGTAATAACCATAACCATTTAAATCTAATATCTGGATAAGCTGAAAGTTCTCAATCAATTCTATAACAGCTTGCAATGTTGTTCAGGCCCTCCAGTAGTTTTTTGTTGCTGCAGTGAATGTAATTATTTTACCTCCATGCCCATCTTGTCCATAGTTCTCCAGAGGTTGTTGTAGTCCATCAGAGCAAGCGGGTTCCACATTGGGGGGAAAGGCCCCTTGAATGGATATGATTTCCCCTAGGAACAGTGAAACGGTCGTCATGAGAAAGCTTTCTGCTCCTCAGCATGACACCATAAAACCGAAATGACGGCAATAATAATTGTCACTGTTTGACGTAACGTCTTTTTAATTGCCGTCATATCATGTTAATTGGAATTTCAATTACACTTTTGGAGTGGAAAGCTTTTTTGTCTGCCTAAAATATACGTCACTGCTTTTTAATTTGAACCCAAGCAATGTAAAATGCAAAGAAAAAAAGGGCTTCTTTTCTCAGCCTATACTGCACTGCACAATTTGAGATCAGACATAATTAGATTGCGGGGTTTTAAAGACGACACGGGCTGCCATGTAATCTTGGCATATAATTCGCAAATTATTCTGACACTTTAAGGGGTCTCGGAATAATTACAGGTCCTCGAAAATTATAATTACAAGTGCAAGCGCAATAAAACAAATACTATAATGACAATGAAATGAACATTAAAATAATCATTATTTCTCTTTGGCACGCAGCAGCGATATGACACAGTCCGTCTGTTCACACACAGCATTTCATTCTCACAGTAGTGGAAATGCTTAGTCAGGATGATCGCATGCCCCATAGCTGGCCGATGGGGTAACCGTGAGCAGACATTACTTCATACCTGAATTGCTCTGTTGCTGAGGGGCTCTTAAATGAATGCAGTTATGGCTGATTGATTAATATTTGACTACAGATGAAAGATATGACATACACCAGAGAAGATAAGTTTCCCCTAATCTACGTTCCTCTTTAATATGCCTCTAATAATTACACAATTGGTGCTACCTCAAAATGGGGTTACAGATAAAAGGAGATTCTATAATCATCTGGACCTTAATCAAGGTTGTGCACGCAGTGAGCAAACCTACTCTATCCTTTCTGCTGCAACTGTCCAAATTACACCCATCAACTGGGATTTCAACACAGCCCTGCTTTGACAATCAGAGCTTTATCTGCAATCTTTCCATGGACTTTCTACTTGCAGGTTCACCACCCGGCTTTAGAAAACCTTGTCATTTTCTCCCCTAGTTTGAGAAGTGGCATGCCTGCAGAACTGAAAAACATTTTGACAGATAAATGGTTCTGCGACCATTAGCACAATAAGCTCTAGAAAAGTGCTGTGTTGGCCACATGTGAAGGGCTCCAGACAAGTTTACGGGGAAATAAACCCCAAATTGAATTATTCAAGGAAGAAAATTTCCAAAAATATAATTTATAGTCAGCGTTACAGGCTTTGAATACTGGTTCTTAAGGTCACCCTTAAAATGTGTTCTTTTTAAAGCTATAACTATAAATGTGTTTAACTAATTGCAATTGCAGCTATTGAAGTTTAAAAATATATCAGTAGGTGGCAACAATGTAAGACAAAGTCGGCTAAAGCTCAGCTTGTGTGCTTATGTTGATATAGAAGCTACGATTTTAGTCTCTCATTCACATAAAGTTGTTATGAGTCATGTAACAGTAACTAATTAGAAATGTTGTTATATTATCACCATCACAGATTACGGTGTCTGGCTAAATTGCAGCAGTGAAGGTAAAACACAAGCTAACGTAAGTTCAGCTTCAGAGAGCTGAAAGGAGTGTTTGAACTACACGCCAAACATTAAAGAGTACCAACACAAACAAGTTTAAAGATCAGTATTAATATTGGAAATAAATACTCCAAACTCATCCATGCCTTTATATCCTGCAGGGTTTATTGCAATACAGATACAGAATTGAGTCAGAAATGTTGCTGATTGTTTAAAAGTCACTTAATGGTTGGAGTCCTGAATATTTCTGAGATGTTTGGGAAGTATCAGCTGGAGCTGGTCAGCTCCCCATGGAGATCATACTACTATTACTATTCGGGTTTTTTGGTATTCACTTATTTTATTTCTGTCTTTAACTATATGCCTCAGGCTGAGTTGACCGCACCTTAAATTTCATTGCCCTTGAAAAAGTGACAATGACAAAGATTTATCTTCTCAATTGTATTTCATTACATTGGTTAGCTATATAGCAGACAGCCCATGTAGTCTTCTTTGAGATGAACATCGTGCCTTTCAAGAGTGAATGCTTTATATGGAAGAATAATTCACCCTTAGAACGTGAGCAACACTGGGAAATTTCCAACATATTTTCATAAATGTACGTCTACAAATCAGTACCTGCTTACGGTCATTACAGAGATGCTCAAATAAAGGTGGGAGTTGGGTTGGGGGTTGGCAATAGAAATTGTGAGGCATTTATGTAAAAAAATTCTGACCTAGGTGGTAGATAGGGGGTATTGAAATATTTTGGTGAAAAGGAAGGGGGGGGACAAAACCCCACAGAGGTCAACTAGCCTTGCCAAATAGGACACTGTGGCCAAAGGTGCAGATGTTTTGAACACCTAAAGCCCCCAGTTCACATCATGATAACATGCATAGAGGACATGTATAAAAAAAAAACCACTATTACATAAAGTAACAATGTGCTTTGCACTTTTTACTTATTTGCACTTTTTAATATTCATGTTAAGTAAAAATAAATACATCAATACAAACACTAGCAATATTTCTTTTGATTAACAGTGAATGTCCCCTTTGGTGTCATTTTAATTGCCATTAGCCCCAAACTTGCAGCAAAAGTCACAACAGACAACATTTACTTCACCCATATCTTGGTAAGCCGAGGAGAAAAACAACAACCCATTGGCTGTATCCAAGTAAGTGGAAGGATGCACGTGTGAGGCGCGTGTGTGCTTAGGAGACTAGGCATTGCATTAGAGGATACCGTGTTGCTCCCCATCCAGCAACAGGTCTGTTCCCATGGTGACGAAAGGGAGGTGAATGCACAAACAGATTAGAGATGCGGTGTCTTCTGTTCTCTTCGCCACAGCACACCCTGTGCTTCCCGTTATATACACACACACACACACACACACACACACACACACACACACGCGCCGTGCGCACACAAACACCTCCTCAAGCTTCAGCAGCTTCAGCCTTGCATACTCTCAAATCAAGACCTTGCTTTCACCACCTTTAATCTCCATCTCCAATAATCACTAATGTGCTGAAGTTGCTTAATTTGACACTTTGGGCAGGAGACGGACAGGAGAAACTGGGTCTGGCCTTTAGGATTACAGATCTAAGAAAGCTGATTAGCTCTGGCCGTTTGCTCGGATGCTCACCCTAATCACAAAATGCTCTGGTCATTGTGCGGCCTTTCACAGGCCAATGGTGGCTCCACGCCCACACATGACTGCTGAGTGACTGCAACACTGCAGTCATAAAACTTTCAACACATTATAGTTTTATTATATGGGTCACAAAAGCGTTGCAAGTCACTTTTCAGTGATCCACACTGCAAGCGGCGTTTTAAAAAAAAGACTGTTAGTGTCAGCTCAAATGTCACCTGCAGCAAATGTAAAAGATAGACTGCAAATAAGAGTGTCTGTGTTTCATCTGGAAAAGGGTTTGCCTGCTTTAGATAGCAGGGGCACTACTAAATAAAGATCAATATATTAGTGATTTAATATATATTGGTCTGTGTGTAAGAAAAGGGTAAAACATGTGACCTCAATATTGATCCAGATTGACATGAAAACGTAAGTTTGAAGCTTTATTAGGAACATTACGCAAGCAACTGCAATTCTTGCAAAGGTGAGGCAATACAACACCCAGTGAATTCTCCATTACATATAACAGCCTCAACAACATGCTCAATCTGCAGAACACAGTACAGTAGCAGAAGAAGAAATGAAAATGCCTGCCATCATCATTTATAGCCACAGGGGAAAAAAAGAGCCAAACCACTCTCTGCTATCAAGGACGTTTGATTTTACATTTTAGAAAAGTATTTTTATTTAAGCTCTCATTCGACGTCAGCGTTTTAGTTCTCAATCCCGAATTTCGTTTTTAGTCTAGCCAAATGTTTTCATCTCAGTGAACCACTAGGTCAGACAAGGCAAGTTTATTTATAGAGCAAACGTCGTTCAAAATTAGCATTAATAGAAAAGCAAGCAATGAATGAAAAATTAACAGAATAAAAGTAGGATTTATGATCAAGTTAAAAAAAAAAAGGAAATAAATAAATATAAGAACACAGTTAAAAGTGCATGAATTCTGAGCACATCTTCCTGGAAATTGAAAGCAGCACAAAACAGGTCTGTTTTAAGTTTCTTTTTAATATGGGCAACAGTCGGGGCAGACCTGATCTCCATGGGGAGCTGGTTCCAGCAGCATTGTGGCCAAATGCCATTTCACCTTGTTTTGACTACTAACTGACCAGCTCCAGCTGATACTCCCCAAACATCTCAGAAATATTCAGGACGCCAACCATTAAGTGACTTTTAAAAATCAGCAACATTTCTGACTCAATTCTGTATCTGTATTGCAATAAACCCTGCAGGATATAAAGGCATGGATGAGTTTCTCCAACACTTTCTTTGACACAAAACATCTACCCTTAGCCATGTTCTTCAGATACCAGAATGTTGATTTATTTACAGCTTTAATGCAATCACTGAACGGTCCCTAGCTCTGACTGCACCAAGGTGTTTGGAATAAAGTGTAGCTTATATTGATCTACATTCTAGATACATGCTGAGTTGCGTTCTTTCTTCTTTGTTAACAAACTATATCTGCCTTGTCTTTATTTAACAGCATTTAACGAAACCCAATTTTGGAATCTGTCCGACAGAATTTTATGATCTAAAAGTAGGGTATGGTTTTTTGGGGGTTTTTTTAGGTATTTTTCCACTTATTTGTGTATATTTACCAATATTGCTGATGTTAGGGCTCCACTTCACAGTACACCTGATTCTGATCATGCACAGATTTCTATCTGCCTGATTAACTGAATGCAGTGTTTCAGGGCAGGGGAAGTAAATACTTTATGGAACACAACAAAAAAAGCAATTGGCAACACCACTTGTCATTCCTTTAAAGCCTCAGTTATCTGCTAATTTGTGCATGTTAAGCCATATGACTCTGCTGTGAGTCTTCTGAGGACAGCATGGTTTCAGTCTGTCTGATTTGTCGGAGGCCCGCTGCTGGCAGCTGAACCCTCCCACCCCCCAACACACACCATGAAGCTTCATTTGTGTCATTACATCACCAGTAAGTGCTTTTCTATAAACAGTGCTGGCAGCCATCCACAATACCCCAACCTTATACAAAAGGGCCTTCAGTGTGTGGCTACATCGGTGGAATAATGTATGAAGCCTATATTTAACCTTGTGGTTTGGGTTGGTTTGTTTGTGTGTGTGTGTGTGTGTGTATATGTGTGTGTGTGTGTGTGTGTGTGTGTGTGTGTGTGTGTGTGTGTGTGT
>JBBJLR010000002.1:5632351-5653001 GCA_037577145.1 Brachypetersius gabonensis | reverse complement strand
GCGTACATACACACACACTCACAACAGCGCATACACACACACACACATTCACAACAGCGCATACACACACACACATTCACAACAGCGCATACACACACTCACAACAGCGCATACACACACACATTCACAACAGCGCATATACAAACAGCACATACACAGACAACAGAACATACACCCAGAGTAACACTTACACACACTCACAGCAGGACATATACACACACACACACACACACACACACACACACACACACACACACACACACACTCATTCACCGCAGCACATACAAAGACGCGCACACACTCACAGCAGTGCGCACTCACTGTAAGCAGCTCTCTGCAGGGAAACCAGCTGCTGCACCTGTGCTAGAGCAGCGCGAGCTGACGGCACAAGCGCGTTAAGAGGAAGAGGAAGCTCAGGTGATCCAGCAGCGCGGATAAACTTCACCTGCAAACGTAAAGCACTTACACAACTTTAGCTCCTAGTGTGTACGACAGCTCTCTCTCTCTCTCAAACACACACTCACTCTCTCGCCCAAACCTGCAGCGCGACACTATCAGTACGTTCTGCGGCTCGTTAGGTGCTACAGTGCCCAGAATGAAGAGCAGGCAGGAACATGAAGTTCTCCAGAGAACACAGGTGAAGTTGTGATGAGCCGTGTGTGGCACTGACCTGAGATTCCTCCTCCAATCACTATCACGTCGTACGTGTTGTCTGCCATAATGCTTCTCCTGTTCCGGCTCCTGCTGCTCCTGCTGAGGGTCCAGCGCCGCTCGCGCCTCGTTAAAGACGAGCAGGGACACAAGACACACAGACCACGCCCACTGATAAACACGGACCACGCCTACTGATAATACCTAATCCGCCCACTTAATAGAAAACGAAGGCTCAAATTGTGTGTGTGTGTGTGTGTGTGTGTGTGTGTATATACACGTATATATATATATATATATAGTGGAATTGGAAATTAAATGTGATATATGTATAGATAATTCATATTTGTGTGTATACGAATATATATATATATGCATATATGGGTGTCTGATACTTTTGCCTGGGATTCCCTTCCTTCACATAACCATAGTAATTGTGTTTGCCTAGTCAATGGCCTATTAATTATGATATGATATATGATATGATATGATATGATATGATATGATATGATATGATATATATTACGCCATAGAACACGTTAAGCAACTCTTTCACACACTGTCCTAAAGGTCTCGTGAAAGTTAACGTTAAGTATCTCTGATATCACAGTGCGGAGGTGAGGCTGTGTGGAAATGAGGGTGCAGTGCGCCCTCTTGTGGACACTCCCTCTCCACTGTCCTGGCGCTGGGGGCCTGCAGGGGCGCCTAAAGGCTCTCTGGAAACACGATATTCACCTTCTCCAGCCGGACCACCCCTGTTCAAACCCTGTTCAAAGACCCACCAGGTGAGTTGAATCAGTGATGAACAAAATCATCAGAAACTATTGTTTTAAGCTATTGTGAGGTAGTTATATATTTAGAGTTTTATTACACTGATAAGCCATTACTGGCCATAAAGCACAGATGGACCACAGTTCAAGGAAATGTAAAAAACAGTTAGAGCTTCCTGAAGGGTCTACGTGAATGTGCGCACGTTCTGGTGTTAAATGTGTCCTGCGCAGATGGCGCTGTGTCTGAAAATATGCGCACTCCAGAGAGTATAATGGACATATTGCAGATAATCCAAATCCAACGTTGATCTCATTTAGCTGGGTAAGCTACTGATTCTCCAGGGTAGCACCTTTCCTCTGCCCTCTCCGGGCCTAGGGGACGGCGTGGAAAGGGGAAAGGCCCTCACCCAGATACAGAGATAAGAATAGCAATATCCAGAAAGCCCCCTGAGGCCCCTGCTCTTCTGGGCCACGTCCACATATCTTCAAGGTGTCTGTTTCCAACTCGCCAGGCTCACCCCTGTTAAACCAAAAGAGCACAATGTGCTGCAGAAACCTGCAATGAAAACAGCTGATATGGAGCCCAGACTCAGGGTCAGGTGCTGGGAGGTTCATTTTTTCTTTTAAATCCAGTAGATGGAGCTGCTGCTACACGATTCCCACATGTGCAGGATTAGAATCAGCATCAGAACGAGCTCGATTTATCTGTAGCATACCTGGAGAATGACTAGGGCCCTTTCTGGTAATAAAATCAGCCGTTTGCGGCATAAAAGACTGTTTTTTAAGTATATAGAATAAAACTAGCATTACTTCCATGTTTGTACAGTAATCCCCCAGTTTTATGTGGATCAGGAGTCGCATAAATCCTCACAATAACGTGGAAACTGCAAATATCCTCGCCTTTTTTTTTTGAGAACCAAAGTGCATTACCACCACCAGCCCAGTGGCAGTGGCGGTAATAAACAGTAATAAACTGAAAAGTTGCCAACCACCATAAAAAACAGAAGAAGAAGCCTGCTGCAGTGTGCCTGCTCTGTGTCTTGTGTATTTGAGTGTTTAACACCCCCCCCCCCCAAGTATTCAAGTTATATCAGTTTAGTTTTAGTAAGCTGTGCCCTGTATAAACACAGAGAGAGTGATTTCAATGTTTATTTTGTGTACGAGTCTTTGCACGCTGCTAATGCTAACCGCTAAAGCTAACAGTGTTTCTCTTTCTCCCTCTCACACACACATGCCAGTCTAGTTTTATAATATATATATATATATATATATATATCCCATCTATCCATTTTACACACACACACACACACACACACACACACACACACATATATCCATTATATACATATATAGAAAATTTTCATAACACACTGCTGTCAAAGTATTAGCATTATAATTAAACCTGATACTGTATTCTTTCATTATTTATTAAATGGTACACTTTTATGGTGTGAAATAAAAAAGCACCTTTACAAGAGCACCTTCACACAAGCGAAATAAACGTTAAAAATAAACATTCAAAGACAGCGCTTCTGTCTCACTAATGAAAAAATAGTTGCTGATATTAGCATCGCTTTAATAAAGTGAGAAGACAAGCCGTTATACTCACCTATATACGTTAAGAGTTCAGCGTATCTCATGGAGCATCAAAAGGATTATTGCAGTCAGTGCTGGCTTGAATGGCCACAACAGCTTGTTTTCTATTTCTTGGCATGGAACACACCCACTGATTTGTATGTGTGCCGTATCTTTGTAATTTACATCATGTATTTCAGACTTGGCTAGACTCACCTTGCATTTGGCAACAGCAGTTTTGGAACGGGGTAATGGGAATCAGCTGTGTAGGCACAGTCCCCAAAACTGGGCTTAAATTAATTGTAACCTCTGAGTGTTTTTATTGTGACCAAAACTCTATAAGGCTTTTCAATCAACAGGCCTTGATTTATCACTTTGTTTGACGTGTATTAAAACACAAGAAGACATGAAGAAAGAAGCTACTGCGCTGTTCAGGAGAACTTACAGCACTTTATAGAGTGAGAAGTAGCACTGACAGATATATCACGGGAGAAAGGCCATAAAACCACACAAGTCGACTGACAGGCATGATCTGTCCTGTCCTTCACGCAGTCAAATTAGCCATTAGGTTAATTATAGCCCAACTGAAAGTCACTTTGTATCGAAGGGCTGGAACACATGTAACAAGACAGGAAGCAGAAGGTAGACAGGCAGCCGGTAGAAACAAAAAGGAAACCGTTTATTAGATTCACATGTTGAGGCCGATAGAACTGTCAGTCTTATTCTTGATTACAAACGTGTCCAGCAAAGCGAACCGCACAGTTTCACCAGAGATACAGTTTCAGCACAGGAGGACAATGAGGATTTCCTAGAAGGATGTTATCTCTTATAGTGAACTGATGGAATCAATGCTTTCTTTAAAAAAGCGCAGTGCTCTTTTGTGGCAAACGTGCATGTGAAAGACTTTGATGATCATTTGATAATTCACTGCTGCCCGGAGTCATACTTTCTGCTGAACACATTTGACTGGATTTGACCAGACCCGAAAAAGCCACACCTGCAGTTGCACGCAAACGTTTGGGCACCACTGGTCAAACTGCACATATTTTTTTAAACAAAAAAGAAGTCAACACCCACTTCTGCATGGAACTTAAATATGGCCTGCAAATGTAGTGCACAATTATTATTCAACCTTCTAAAATGAAACAGAAAATGTAGCTTGTGCATATGTTTAAGCACCTTTACAGGCAATGTGTGGCTGAAATCACATTTATTGCAGGTGCTACAAATATGTATAGTCCTGATTTCTATTATTTAGGTTAAGTTCGATTCACAGATACTGTTTCAAGTCTTAGGACAATAAAGCTCATTTTAAAGACTTAAAATTTTTCATTTTTTTAAAACAATCTGGATTTTAGATTAATTTCTTGTTGTAATATCCAGCCTTTTTTCTTCTCCAGTTTCTTCACTGACTGTAAGATGTTAGCCTCCAGAATTGAATTCTTTCTTTCCTCTATTTTCATAACATTTCCTGAACTGCTGGCTGCCACAGAATGCCAAAGCATAGTAGATCCACCCTCCTCCTGCTCCGATGGAAAAGTGTTTTTTTGGTTTTGTCTGTTTCAGCATTTGATTTTAAAATCATACTCGTTTATGTAAGTGTTGTGCTTCAGATGGTGACTTTTGTTACCTTCTGATGACCCTTCCATGTTGGTGTGGGCCTGTGCCTCACTATTACTATATCAGTCCTCCAGATCTTTTCTTGATTCTAACAGTTCTCCTTAACTTCTATCCAGAGTGCTGGAGTTCATCCCAGAGCTCAAAGTGGGAAAGGCACAGAAAAACCCTGAATAGGTTGCCAGTCCATTACAGGGCAGACACACAGCCAAACATACTCACGCACACACACATTCACACCTAGGGGCAATTTAGCATCTCTAGTTTGCCTGACATGCATGTCTTTGGACTGTGGGAGGAAACCAGAGGTCCTGGAGGAAACCCACACATGAGAACATGCAAACTCCACTTAGAAAGGACCCTGTTCAGAGAATCGAGACTGGGACCTTCTTGCTGTGAGGTGACAGTGCTTCCCTTTAACTATTGTTCCATTAAAAATAACAAACAGGAGGAGATTTGATGCCTTTGAAAGTTTTCTCATGCCAGTAATTGTCAGTCTTAGATCCTTAGTTTGAAGGGATTTGGTATTTATTACACTCTGGAATGGTCTACACTAGAGATAAAGAAATAAAATATAGACGAAGAAGTAAAATAAGTTGTGAGATCTATAGCACTAGTAGGGTAGTCAAGGGGTGTTCAAACATTTGCACCTGACGTATTTTATTTGGTTTATTTTTCTAATATATTAAATCCAGCAAATAAATGGTGTCTTTAATGTAGAGAAATATTTCCATGGTGATGATGCAGTTTCACTAGGGATGCCCATACAGCTGTGAAGCATACATTTACAATCTGGTTCAGCCTGGTCAACTACAGGTTTGATAAGTGACTGAAGCCTATTTTGAAGACTGTGTTACAGACTGTGTGGTGAGGTCTGGTTTCACTCACAGTGGACCTGTATCCAGTGGATCCAGTAATTACAATGAGAACCATGACTTTTTGGCAGAACTAGAAGATTAGAGATCTCGGCAAAAACAAAGCTTTCAAGCTTTCACACTTTAGAAGCCCGAACGTTTCACAGGCCAGTCGAGACATGGCCTTACAGTCTGACCGCCTGTTGTGTCCAACAGCTGCAGCAGACGTCGCCCCAGCGTCTCCTCAACCTGTGAGCAATTCCCAAGAGCTCTCACGCTTTCTTTGGAACTTCTCCAGCCTGGAGCGGATACAGGACCGTGGAGGTGCTCTCATGATTGCGGTGTCGTTCGCCAGCATCCATAATTTTCCACATTTCGGTGATCAAAGCGATGGAATGCATTCGAAATTAATCAACTGGCAGAGACCAGGCCCAGGTGCAACATATGAGTGAGCCTGCTGGCATTTTATGTTGTTGGCATGATCTCCATCCACTCCAGCGCTGCTAATGACACGTGAAATAGTTTCTCTAATATGGACAGCAGTAAAATACATGTAAAAAATGGAACAGTTCAAAGTCTGTTGGCCAGTTGTTCCCTCTCTGCGAACCCATTCAGTTGCATTCCTCGCAGCTGCATGCGAGGATGTAGCGGTAGGTAGCAGTTATTCGGGTCCCTCCGGAGCAGCGTAGGCGCACTGCTTTCAGCTTGGAGGTATGCGGGCGGCAGCAAAAGCAGGTGCTTTTAAACGGCTGCTTGAGGACTGAGCTAAAGGAGATGAGGGGGTCCGAGCGGGATGTGTGGCTGCAGTGACCCTCGCAGCGAGCTAGGAGGACCATCTGTGGAGCAGAGGAGAGAGCTGAATTTCATTTACATGTAATGAAAGCCCTTGTACACGTTTTTATACAGCCACATACCAGGAGCGAGGGCACCCTGCTTCAACACTCAGGAAACCCAAACAAATTAACACTTTACAGATGTTTTTAAAGAGGCCTTATTCTACATTGTTTCATGTATTATATTTTATGCTTGAAGTCTAGGGTTGAAGTTTATTTTATGCTTGAAATCTGTGTAGTTATATGGAACAAAAACATAATTGACGTTTACACTACCATTTTCCAGCCTCTTAATTATTGCTTAGAATCGTCTTTAAACTGCCTGTTAGTACAAGTGCTTGGAATTAGTGACCATGGATCCGATTGGCTGTGCAGTACGGTATCTGATTCGAAAAGCAGTCTGAAATCTTCAGGGGTGTGAAAAAACTAATGAGATCCTTGGAAGGCTGCAGTGATGTATTACTGTTTACAGGAACAACAGTCTTTATCGGAGATGGCTAAGGGTGCATATTTACAGTGTCTTGACAAAGCCATGTGTCTCTAAAATGGTAACTTTACAGTAGAAGGCAAAACATTCTTGCATGTTAATGTCATAAGATGCATGTTAAATTCCAAGCAGGTTTGGAAATGTTGTATTGTATTCTAAAATGTTGCAATATAAATAAAAAAAAGACAATATGTGGCTTTAATATCCAAATAGTTTCACAGTTGTAACATCACAACAATAATGAATACAGTACTGATATTGCAGCCTTAAAGCTATGGACAGTGTAGACTAGGGAGTAAATGACACTTTTCATGCTTGCAGGAACCTATTGATTCACTTCTCATTCTGTTCTCTTTCTGAACAAACTGTATACAAATGAGTGGCAAAGGATCATTAATTCATTCATTTTCTGTAACTGCTTAATCCTTAAGAGGGACGTGTGAAGCCAGAGCCTATCCCGGGGCCAATGGGTGTGAGGTAGGGTCTCACATGAGCAAATCAATGAAAATATGACACATGTTTACATTAGATCAATTTAATAATAATATTAGGCCAAGTGTGGGCACAGAAGCAGCCATAAACCTGCATATACTTTCACTCTGGTCATCCCAAGCTGCTTGTGTTTTCCGGAAATGCTCCAATGCCAGCAGTGAGGAAAGTGATGCACTGTGATGAAAACAATTACGCCATGCTACAACATGCACACGCAGCTTATTTTTAACTTCAGGTTTTATTTTTAAATGATTTCTTTTGCAGTTTTAATCCTTCTAGCACCTTCACTTCTAGCATCCCAAAAAAGTCAAGTTTTTGAAACTCTTTTAGGAAAATGTTTTCCATGGTACGAGTACTTTAAATATGGTTTTCTTCGGACGGAGGTGTTGGTTTAAGCTTGTTCATCCACACTGTGATAAAGTGTGGGAGGAATCCCCTGTTTGGACTGTTGAAACAACATGACAGCATGAGACAGGCTTATTGAGTCTACTTAAACTAGACCCAGCGGCCTGGAACGGGGCAGTGTGAGCTGAGTGGCGAGCCTCATTTGAACCTTCCCTCAGGACAGGGTGAGATAAGCTACTACAGAGGGTACACAGTTGTGAACAAAGCATGGTTCTGTAGTCTCTGCGCGACCTTGCACCTGTGCCGAGACAGGAGTGTGGCTGATCTCTCCCAGGCTCGTGTGTTGGAGCGATCCCACCTACCGGCGCTCGCACACACGCGTTCACAGCCCCAGTTTCACCTCAGGTGTCATCTGAGCAATGTAGTTGTGTGACACTGATTTGTGTGTTTTGTTGTAAAAATAGAAGAATTGTGGAAGGTTACATTAATCTTGGTTCATTTATGGGGGTCAGCGACCCACTGAGGTGGCGTTATTAGGCCTTGAACGCTGTGTTCGATAACAATCAAACCACCCACAGCAGCCTTTTGAAAGCCTTTTGAAAGCGAATTCCCTCGTAATTAAAGGTTAATGAGTGACATGACGACGTATTAGAATGGACTAGTCTGCTTGACTGAATGACACACGTGGATTGATGGAAGCAAGCATGACTTAGTCCACCAGTCTGGCGGATCTGAATAAAAGGTGACTAGTGCCGGGCCACGAGCCGCACATTCCTGCCAGGCTCCGTAAACGGACTCCTGTGTCATGGTGTCTGTCAGCTGTCTAGTGTCCGCCGAGTGTCACCCCCACCGTCGGGGACAATAGTCTGTTTGAAGCCAAGAGCCTCTAGCCGAGCCTTGTGAGAAGTCAGGCTTGAGCCAACATTTATTAAGTACCTCACAGTGTAAGTGCTGCTCTGGGATCGGGTTCCATTTGTCCATTTAACTCCATTTGTAACGATGCAAATGACAAGCACAGATCCTGAATCTGTCCTCCAGAGTCTTTGATAAGATAGGCCCCAGGGCATACTACAGAGAACAGCTGTTACAAGTGTGATGATGTTATTATGCATCACTTCACTCCTCAACACCGAATGCTTACATGTAACAATGAAAAAAGGCACTTAAGCCCTTTGTCTGAACCGAAGTAAAATATACAGAATAACAGTGGTCCAGACCTAGTTAGGGAGTAATTAAATGTGCACACTTTGCTTTTAGAAGTTTACATTCATGGAATTCATGTCAATCATATAGTGTCAATTTGCACTGAATTTTGAAAGTATCAGTATATCAGTACGTGTTGCTTTAAAGTTTTCCCACATTAGTTTATTATTAGTCTGAAAGGCAAATGCAGGGAAACTTATAGGATTTTTCTGCCTGAGGTGAACAATTAGCTTTTTGAAGGATATTAATTAAAAAAAAAATGTTTCTCAAAATATAGCAAGAAACCAACTGTGCCAATATAAATGCACATGAACAGTGTGTGCATATTTTCCAAGGAACCTCTGCATACAACAGTTGAATGGATGTAGTCTGTTAGTGCACTACTGAATGCAGATATGGGGGCTGTGGGAGCTGGTTTTGAGGTGTGTGGTCAGTGGATGATGGAGATGGGAGAGATCAGGGCCAGGTGACAACAGCTGGGCAGCAGATGTAGGTCCTCCTGCACCCGCTATCCCTGCTGTATATTTATAGCAAGACTGATTGCGCAGGTGGATCCTTTGCAGCTCTGCTGAAATTTACAGTGGAAGCCACAGTCATCCCCATAGCTGATGCACTCTGTAATAGGCCGCTTTAAAGCTGTGACTATGTCCGTGGTGCACTATTAAAAATAAAGGTTCCTAAATGGTTCTTGGCTTGAAGATGGCATTTCAGGAAGAAAAAAAGAAAAAACTTTTATCCTATGCACGTGGTTGCAGTTGAAGGAGTTCACCCACCCCCACCCCCCCACCCCCATTCATAGGATTGATTCTTTTAGAAACCAAAAGTGGTGCTTCTATTGCGTTGTTCCAAAAGGCACTTTTCAGCACTTTTATTTTTAAGAGCATAAGACATAAGCTTGTGACCCTTGCTGTCAAATCATAAACCTTTGAGGGATTGTAAAACACCTTGAGCTGGGAGGTCCAGCTCTTAATATGAACTGTTGTGGCCATAAACCTCCCATTCACCTATGATTTACAATAACCCTTCTGAGTCCGTGCCCCAGTCAAATGAGGGGTGCGCAAAGCCATTTAGAGCTGTAACTGTCTCAGTTAGTTTCAATGTGGCTCTCAAATAGTCTCCAGGGACTCACTGCCTTGTTTGGATGCCTGAGCAGGCGAGTGAGTAGTTTATAACCTGGACGTCTACCTGTCCTTGATGCATCACAAGCTATATTAGGTTAGCTCTGTTTGTCTTGTAATTGAAACAGATTCAGCAGCAGTGCAGCATTGGTTATCCTTAAGAAACGGAATGGAACAATTAAGTGATATTAAAGGTTCCCGCCAGCCCCCCTAGCAGTTTATAGGACTCTGGAAAAATTCGTCCTTTTTTTGTATCTCCTGAATCTCCCCGATCTGCTGAGATGTCTCAGCTGGGCTTGCAGGAGATCTGGGACGAGCAGAAGACCAGCTGTCACGCTATGGCTAAAACTTGGACTGTCCCCATAGTTCCTGAGACCACAGGTGAACCAGAGTCTACTTGTCTGGCTTAGTAAGTCTGGTGGAGCCAGGCTGCTGCACACTGTTGTTTGGATGACAAAAGAAATGATTCAGCCACAGCCCTATGCAGTGCTCTGGACCTGTGCCATCATCCAGACATTTTATGCACCCTGTGGGGGCTTATTTCTGGCTAGGATCTGGGCCTCACAATCTGCCTGAATGCAGCGTTCCCTGCCAAAGGTGTCAAAGTAACCAAGGTAGAGTTCACGGGAAAAGAGCACGGGGGCACGTTGACTGTACTATCTGATTTAATAAATGAAATGGACTCAATGCCTTGTAACAGATTCTAATTAGGGGGAGATCCTCAGGGTAGATATTTGAATATAAAACCCTTTCAGGTATCTAGAGACTTGCTGCGTTTCCTTAAACATCTTGTTAGCAGGAACAGTGTGGGTGTAGAGAGCGTATTGCTTTACAGCAGGGCCCAACCTGCAAGACCATTACTGGAACTCAGTAAGCATCATGGGAGCTGTAGGTCAACCTGCTCTTGATCAGCATGTGCTTCTCAGTTGGACGCTAATAAGCTAAATGTACCAGAACGAAAGGCTGCAGGGTCACATCTACACTGGCATGTAATGGATCAGTCTCTTACTCTTACTGAGGCTTACTAAAATGTTCTCCCCCCATCCTTTTCCCACCTGACTGTCATCACTTCTAGAGGGTTCTCTGGATGTACCTACATCTACAGAACACAGAAACAGGCAAAGGATTAGGCCGTGCTCAGCCAGAAGCTTGTACCTTGGAGTTGCACTTGTAGATGGGATGCGTGATGGTCTCCACGAAATGGTGCCTCATACATCTGTCTGGATCCGTGTCTCCAAGGTGTCCACTCTCAGCCTTACAAGTTACTCCACGCAGAACGTTCAGCAGTGGACATGTGACCAGCAACAGCACGATCCCTGGCTGGCTTAGCGGGCCTGCGTTCCTCATACTGGCCCCTTTGGCTCGAATGCAAACGTGAACTCCCCAGCGAAAAAACAGAAAGAAACGGTGCCTGTCCTACTACAGAGGAAAGTGCACGGCTCTCTGCCCTGGTTCTGGTCCCACACTGGTATAATGGAGCATGTAGTGGCTTTGTTCAGGTGCCGCCATCTCCTGAAGTCTCTTCCTGTGTGTTGTTCTTTCTGTGGTTAAGGAGAAAAGAGAAGGGTTAGTGCACCGTGGCGTGAGCTGCAGAAAAGCTCTTCCTGAAACATCCAGCTGAAAAACAGAATATCAGGTAATGTTTTGTCTATAAGGCCTCATTAGCGGTTCAGAGCCCAAGGTCTGCTCGAGTTTTTGCAGAAGCCAGTGGGCAGGTGAAGCAAGGTGCAGGATTGTGTGCGATGATAGATGGCCTGAAACAAAGAGCCTACTGCCATTTGCTTAAGGTGACTGCTCCTGTGTCTCCAGCCAGGAACAAGTGGGCTGTGTTGCCTGAGGCATGCTGGCAACTGATCTGCTGTTGTTCTAACAATCCTAACGTAGACCAAAAAAAAGACATTTTTATTATACAAAGAAGAAATCTAATCCATTAATAAACAGCCTGGAGCGAATCATTTCCCCAGGAATGAAATTTTCATTAGAGGAAATAGGTCTCCGAACAAGTTCTCTCATGACAGCAAGTCAACTGCCAACCCGGAGCCGACATTTATATCTATACATGCTGTGCGTTTTTTCAGGGTCCATGCATTTTATTGTCCCCTTGACAACGGCATGCATCTGAAGAGAGCGTTTTTTAGTGTCCGTGAGTTCAGTTCACCAAGCCACAACCACTAATAAGCTTTGTGCAGCGCTGGGAAGAAAGGCTAGTCGAGGTTCTTTCTCCAGACCCTGAAGGGAACAGAAACCTAGAGCTGGGATCAGGACCTTTCATGGAGAGGAAGTTATCATTCATAAAAAAATTATAAAAAACAATACACTGCATTTTGTCCAAAACCTTCCCCTTCATTTTCAGACCTGAAATGTTTCTCAGGGACCCTAATTTGTCCTGAATTCACAAACACATCAAGTTAATTTAACAAAGTACACTTGTGTTTTTCTTTCTGGAGGGAATCATTTAACTTCAACATTCCTTTTGTGCGAGAAATTTAAGTATCAATTTGCCTGTTAAAATAAATACTCTCTGAAATGTTTAATGGCCCACGAAGAGCTCGCGGCGTTTACACAAGCAGAGGTCGCCGTCTTTCTATAACCGGGATGCACCAGATGCACCACACTTTCTTTCTTTCCTCACTGGTTTAATATCAACATATCCAACATGCCGGGCATGATGACAGTGATCATCTTCGTCATCATCCAGCCCAGACATGAGTGTTGACATTCAGAAGTGCGAGAAAAAGGCTGCCTTGTTCGCAGTCGTAATGGCCAGGCGGAACAATGCAGTGAGAGACATCCTTGTTTACAAGGTGACTATAGAGTCCAATAGAGTTTGTAAAAGCAGGAGAATTACCTCATAGCTCAGCCATGCACAGCAGCCTGATCAACTAAGTCTGTGGGGCTTCTAGTGGTGGAGAGCTGTTGAGGGGGGATAAATGCCCCCTCCCCGCCACATTGCCTCACCCCTGCAGGGAGCCCCTGGGGCAAGGAGGCATTTAGGTAGGGCACTGCCGGGACCTCCACACCTGCTGAGATTCACAGATTTATAGAGCCCAGTGTGTCCACAAAAAGCAGCTGGAACTTCCGATCCCATCTGATACAACGTCACATACGGTCCCTGTCCACCTCCACCCTTTCTATCTCCCAGCACAGCTATTTCCCCACTCTGGCTTTTGCTGACCTTTTTGTTTTTTCTCCTGTGAATTGCTAACCGACCAGAGAGGGGTCTGTCCCTGGACATTTGCTGGACATGTTGTTTGGTTTCAATTTGGCAGCATTACTTTTGTCCTAATGCACTCAAATGTTTCCTTTAATTAGTCCTCACATTAGAGCCGCAGGCAGGGCCAAAAGCGCTGGGGATAAATACATTCATTTCATCGCAGATATTACCGGCGCTGGTGGAACTAAAGAGAGTGCACAACCCAAATATTTTTCACACTTTATCACACTAATGGCCTTGCTGGCAGCACATTTGACTGTAAAAACTGATTAATTGAATTTGCATTTTCAAGAAAAGGGTCCTTTATTTTCACCCACCTGGTCAAGTGCCTCATTACAAAACATGTGCCAGCTATCATTGCTAACTGTTCTGCAGGACGAAAAAGCAATAAACATTGAAAAACAAGGCGGGGCCAGAACTTCATGAGACACTCCAGAAGTGTTGTGTGGCGTTCCAGGCTAAGACCATCAACCCAGAGGGTCCCCGCCAGGCACAGTGCCAGCGCGTGGACACCAAGGCCTGAGCTGTCCCAAGGCTCGGCCCTGTGAAAACACAGCATGGCTCTTTTTGATCAAGGTGCTGCGGGTCTGGTGAGGGGCCTCAGCCTCTGCAACATTAGGGCTGTGAAATTCCTGACATTCACACGCAGCCACAGCCGAACGACATAACTCCTCAGCCTCAATCTGACCATTAAAAACCACAGGGTCCATTTTATATGGGGAATTACAAAAGAAAGGGTTTCTGACCTCAGCCAAGTCTGCACATCATCACTTGTGATACGGTGTTTTTTCTCCACCCACTCAGACACATACTTTGAAAGAAATCCAGAGACCTCAGGTAATCTCCTGATACCGAAGCATGTCGTCTCGTCTCTGGCTCTCATCGCTGCTCTCCTCCTCGCGTAAAGCTAAAGCACAGACAGTCATTTGAAAGGGATTTTCAGACCGAAATGTGCCTCAAGCTATGTGAGAGGTGGGATAAGGGGGAGAGAAACAGTGGAATCCACATTATTAGCTACGGTTTCTACAGCATTACTGTTTAGAAATCATTTATTTCGGTCCGGAGCAGATTTCCAAGCTTCCAGACCTACCTAGGTGGGTCTAATTATCCTAAACCAAGTTCTTTTCTTCTGGGTTGTAACTGTTTGAGGTACCATGCCTGAAAACTTCACACTGTTCACTTTTTTTTCCATGCTAAAATTACATTTTGTTTGATTCCTGTGGCTAAAATCTGAATTCTTCTGAGAGTAAAGTAACCCTTGAGCAGGGTCCGGCAGTTGCTTATGCTCACAGATTACGTCATTGTTCAGTGCCAGTCATTTAGTGCCCCTTTGTTTCAACGGCTTTTAATAAACCAAAGGGCAGATTCCTACAGGGCCAAATGCCCCCCCTCGCCCTCCCCCTGGACCCCATCTGCACCCAAGCAGCATGCCAGTCCTGAGCAGGGGCACTGCCACCACGCTTTGATGCCACCAACCCGCGCCTCCCTTACGCCACGGCTAAGCCTTGCACTAAATATATCTCCCGTGATAAAGATAAGACAAACAGTGTGGATTTGAGCATGGACCTGCAACCAATGGCAGCAGACCCTGTGAGCCCACGCTAAGCTAATGTTAGTGTTTCAATTTAGGCTTCTTAGAACAGAGCACATTCTAAGAAGACAATAAAGCTTAAAAAGCCCTGGGCATGTGCTGCGGAGTCCCAAAGGCACGTGTTTTGCAATTAGGGAACTTATTATGGTGTCCTGTTAACCTTCCCAGTCTCATCTGACTCACCCGTTGGAAACCACCTTCACTTTCTGGGGGGAGCATTTTTTTTTTAGAAACTTTCACAATCTGCACAAGAAGGAGAGTCGAAAAATCCAAGACGCATCCAAAAAGCTGCTTGAGCAACCTAACACCACTGAACACACACTGGTGGTAGGTCATGTCTTGCGCTGTGTGTGGGAAGACATGTGATGCTTCTCCTACACCTTCACAATAAACAATCCCGGGACTCGTTTGGTGGCAGGATATGATCCGATGACTGAGGCAGCGGGTTTGGGGTGGAATTAAGCCATGAATGCTCCATCAGAGAAATGTGCTGTCTGTGAGGGCTCGTCTCGGCAGGCGACCCACCGCAGAACACACTGCGCTTCTCATCGGACGCACATACCATGAACCTGCCCCTGGGCTCACTGCCTTCAGCCAGACTCGCTCATTTCACTAATGACTCGCTGTGTGTAAAATTACTGTCTGCCTGCCGCTCACGTCAAAGCCTGACAAAGGTGTTAATGCGCATTAAGCAACACTGCTGTAAAAAACAGGCCTGTATTCAGTAAGTGAACTGAGGAAAAACAGAGCTTTAAATGGACCTCATTCGCCTTATTGTAAACTGTCAACAAGTAACAGGTAAGAGAAATGATGGACAGTAACTGGGATGATATTTCATTCTTGCTGAGCCACAGTGCACATTCCAATCAAGTACAATCACAGCACTATTATTTGCAGCATGACACATTCATCACACTTTGGAGACTCTGTTGTAATAAAAATACATCTGCTTATTTCCTCCAGTAATCAGAACAATATGCCCATTTTAGCTCTTTGACATTTTGTCTCTACATCTTCCACTTGCTGGGTAGTACAGTCTACGATATGAAGACCAGTTGGCCGGCGGCAGAAGCCCTGGGTCACCTTTAGATCCACACAAGTGGTCTTACCTTCTCTCCAGCTCCTTTCAGCTCTCAGTGTCCAGCCCCAGCTGCACCTCACTGGCCTCAAGTGAAATTGCTTCTGAACCCACTTCTCTCATTCTCCCTCACAGTCTCTCTCGTCCTTCTTTCCTCCCTCGTTCCCTCTCTCCCTCTCACGCACACTGATTGTGTGAGCTCTGACTCCCTCCCTCTGACTCTCTCTTTCTCTCTGCTTCCCCTCCCCTACTCTGCCTCTGACATTCACACCCCTCATTTTTTTTATAGGGGAATCAGAAGGAAAAAGGGAAGGGACAGATGATGCACGTCTCAGGATGGTTGTCAGATGTGGAACGTGACACAGCAGCCATATATCACCTCAGAAACACACGCACACACACACACACACACACACACACACACACACTCACAATCCAGCTGACACGCCGACACGCTCTCGCAAGGCAAATGGGGATTCCAGCCCTGGAATTGTTGTAGAATCAGAGCAAAAGCTCAGCCCTCTTTTACGAGCTTCGGGTTATAAAACTGTTAGCAGAATTAGTTTATTTTGAAACAACTGGTCCCACAGCTTTAGAAGAGTGACTGCAGTCTGGAGAATACAGTAGGGAGGCTGTGGGGTTTAGGAGGATCTTCTCAATAGAACACAGCCCACACAGGGGTAAAGAGAAAACTGCAGCTTCTCCTTCTGTAACAAAACAAGTGGAGCATCGCATGCATTTAATTATCAGCAGGACTTACACTGATAGTCCAATGTCATTCCTGCTTTATTTGGGAAATGAAAATAGGATTTAAAGGGATCTTCAGTCAGTGGGACATCATATATAGAAGCGAAACGACTGATATCACCATCTGAATGCTTCATAGGAATATGCAAGTCAGAAAATAGTTCTTTTGATAAATGCCATTTTAATGATGGTCCTGTTGCTCCACAAGGATATAATGAAGAGTTACTAAATCCCCAAAGAATGAAGATGATGATTCATCAATGATGATCTCAATTTCAGCAAGAGATCAGAGAATTTAATCCTAGCAGCTTTCTCAGCTATGCTTCTTCTGCAAGTTGATTGGTGGCCTGGGAACATCTCAAGGTACTTCTTGAGCCCCTCCCTAAATACGTTTTTCTCTCTGCGTGTTCTTCTCTGCTATCAATTTTAAATCTTTTAGACCAAAACCTTCAGAAAGCCATCATAAAAAAAACCATGTCTCAAGCATCAGGCAGCGTGTCCATAATCATCATGTACAACTTTCAGTGAGGGAGCTTTTAGAGTCATTAGAACACTTCAGATGTCTGGTTCCTATCACTACCTCCATGAACAATCCTGACTTCTTATACATGAGAATTTAATATTCCACTGCTTTGCTGCACTTGATGTTCCGGTGGTACCTGCTGGTCCTGGGCTGCAGTGATCAGACTCTGATTCTCCTTCAGAACTGGAACTTTGTCAGCGCGTGGTCTTTCGAGGTCTTGGTAAAATAATCCATGAAGTGGAGAACTCTTCAGTTTTATTATTTATGCAGAACTGGATCTGGTTCTTTGTGTTCTTAGCCTTTTCAGTCTCTGGCTTTAAGTACTTCTAACTGATGGTCTTTCTTTTTTGAGAGGAGACTTCACAAAATACTGCAAATACCGGTCTCGCTCAAGTAGAGTTTTGGAAAGGGTAACGCTAACACACTACACACATGCATGTTTATTTATTATTTATGAATGTTTTATTAACAAATAAGTGCCTACTGACCTGACAAATGGTTTTTACATAGAATTTTCAGATTTACTGTACTGTAGTTCTACAAGAATGGCCCCAAAAACTCTTCTTCTGTTGACAAGCCTGTCGCTGGTATTATATAGTAAGTAAAGCAAGTTTATTTATAAAGCACTTTTCACCGACAGATATCACAAAGCACTGAACCATAACATTTCACTAAAATGCAAACTATAAAATAAAAAATTAAGATTAAAAGCTACCAAAGGTTTGAATGCTAAGGAAGTATCCACATGTATCAAGAAAGAACCTAAAGCTCCTAAATGCTGGGGAAGAACATTCATATTTTTGCATAACCAATAGCTCTGGAGTCTCTGGAATTTAAAAAAAAGGCAGACTTAAAATTTAAATTTCACAGGGAAGGTATAATTGCTATTTTATATCCCAGAAACAGCATTTCAGATATGATTTAAGTGTTTCCCTGTTTTTCAATTTAAAAAGTAGTGCCGGGAGGGGACCATATTAAATTACCACAAATATTGGCACTGGAGGGGAGTGCATGATCTTCAAATTGAGGCGTGGACTCAATCCAAAAGTGAACTGAGATCCTGTATGACAAAAATATCTGATAATCATATTCTTCCTTCAGAGGCTTGCTTTATTTTAGGCATTCTTTCAGAAGTTTTCATTCAGCTATGCGAGGGAGGAACACTGAACTATGAAAGGCCCCTATCTTGGACCCCAAAAATGGTTAAATATAGACTTGTAAGGGATATGCAAGGATAATGTTCTGCAAAACAAAAATGCTGTGTAGCCCTAGTTTAAATAATCAATGATTGTTCATAAACTGCTTGAAAAACCTGAAACCTCAGGGGAAATTAAGGGTGAGCTAGCCTGACTAAGTAGGGTTTAAGAGGTCAAAAGTGTATGAAACACAATTACCTGCTGGGCCTTCTTTGGACCTCACATTGAACACTCACCTTCCAGCTTTGACAGGACGACATTGTGTCTTATGGTATTCCATGGGATTGAGTGATTAAATGGGTAATATATTTATAAAACCAATCTTACAAAATCACTCCCACTGCTTCGTGGTTAAGACACTTGCTGTTTTCATGGAGAGGGGGGTTGACACAATATTTCTGCAGCTTCTCAGTCACTCAATGTTAAATGTTTTTGCAGAGTTTTCTTCACAAAGTTTGTCTTTCTCAAGTGGAATCCCTCTCATGTTTGCCCCTCTATTGCTTAGAAACACGTAGGTGTATGTGTCTGGGAATTTTTGGACTGAACTGCACCATATTCCGCAACTTTCCCATGCGCTGTTTAGTCAAAAAATCTTCTTTTCACGTTCTTAGTTTTGAATCTGTTAGGCAAACAATATTTAAACATTGTCACTTTTCCCACTAGCTAAGACTTCCCCCCACCCAACATGGCTACACCCAGCATTGTCACTTATTCGGCTCCCACTTAGGGATGACTGTGTCATCCCTGTGGTTCAAACCATCAAGTTATTAATGCTGAGGTGAACACAGACAGTTTCGTAACTCAAGGACCCCTGAAGTTACTCATATGTCCAAATCAGTAAGTGTTTAAGCCACAATAAAAAGGTTTAACTGTTGCCTCTTTTTGTAAGCCCCTATAGGCTTTTAGAACGGAAATACATTCCATCAACGTTATTGGGAAAAAAATGCATAGTTTAACAAGGGGATTTTGGGATTTTCAAATTAAGCAGAAATACAATTTATGTTTACTTTGAAAAGGGGTTAATATGTTGCAAATAATATGTCGACTTTTTTTAGGGGGCATCAGATAATAAGCTTACATAATATCAGAGATGGTTGTTCTATTAACTTGATGAGTCGTTTTGATTTTGACCCAATATTTTTAAATACTGTTCATATAATAAAACATGAAGCACATTGGCATTGTTGTTAAAATGTTTACATTGAATATTGATCTTCATCTCACATTTATTCCATGTTTATTTAAGCATCCAGTGTGAGGATGTGCTTGGAGACTCTGGTGGAGCCCCAGAACATGATCAACCACCGTTCCATGAACCTTAATAGGAAGGTGAAGCCGGGGTGAATACATTTCTTGCAGCAATTTAGGAACGAGAGCAGGGAAAAATACCAAAAAGAACCAGTGAGGCTGTCTCAGGTTAAACCATGCTGACCATGTCAGGTTCTAAGAGTGTTTAGCCATACATCTTACCTCCAGACCTCCAAGCTGTGTCTTTGATGAAAGAGTTAAACCCATCTGCCTCACTGCCTTCTATTGGTTGAGGCTGGCTTTCATGTTCCTCAAACCCACAACAGAGGGAGGCCTCTGAAGTTTGGCCCGGTCAGTTTCCCAGGTGAAGAACAGCAAAGGCAAATTGAGACTGATGGGCTCAAGACACGTTTAGTCTTCATTTTAGCGATCAGTTTCAAGCCTTGTTTCAAGCTACATGTAAAAAAAAGGAAAGGTCTCATAATTTTGGGTGATTTATGTGCAAACAGGAAAGCAAAAAAACAACCTCGACGCTTTCCAGAATGACCTCCACCGGGAAAGCCAAACTGCATGAAAGTGGTCCCTCTGCTCTAATTTACAGCCAGTATAGAATAACATTTCTTCATTTTACCATCTCAAATAATGTTCGAGGTGCTTCCAGCCAAAGACAACTACTCATTGATTACTGTACCAGGTATGGAAGGGGAGCGCCAGGAAACATATCTCTCAGAACAAGTGCTCCTACCATTTCACAGAAAAAAAGGGCTGCAAATTCAGCCTTGTTTAAGCCAGAGATGAAGTGGACTTAATTAAACTAGCTCAGTGGAAAGCAGATGCCTGAGGAAGGTGTGTGAGTATGCAGAGCAGAGAGAATAACTGTTTCTCAATGTGTATCAAAGATCATGAGCAAGCTGATAAAAGAAAAGCTTAGAAAGGCTTCGTTCTGACCTGGGCAGTGCTATTCCCCAGACTACTTCAGAGGTATCTGTAGTAATTCAAGACGACACACACAGACACACACACACACAGACACACACACAGACACACACAGACACACACACACACAGACACACACACACACACACACACACACACACACACACACACA
>JBBJLR010000002.1:5613497-5631423 GCA_037577145.1 Brachypetersius gabonensis | reverse complement strand
ACACACACAGACACACACAGACACACACACACACAGACACACACACACACACACACACACACACACACACACACACATCTTTTTTCCAGTACTGCATAACTGTGAGGTTAGTAATATGATTCATTAAGGATTTTCTTTGTTCAATAAAAGGAACATTTCCATTAGATTTTCAAAAGCTGGCGCATTAGATGCCCTGAAAGCATCCATCCTTTGCCTTTTGCAAACTGGCCTTAACTACAAAAGTTGCTTCCATCATAATGACAGGATAACAGACTACTGAGGACATTTACTGACTATAAAACCCTTCAGTAAAATTCAAAAGGGGTACATTTTATGCTAAATGTCTAAGGTGGAAATTAAAAAGGCATACTGTGTAGCCTTTAGTAAAGATACACCTGTCATGAGAGGCTATAACATAATAGTATACCATGGAATAGTGTTAGCATCATTGAATTATCAGGAATCTGAAAATTTGGGAATATGTTCTAGTAACCAGCCTTTTTATCACTGCAGCTTCATGGCACTCCTCTGTAAGCATGTTCAGTAGCGCTTCAGGAACTGTCTGTTAGACTGGCAGTCATCTCAGCCTGCACATTTGTAATCTTTTCCTGAGCGGAAACTTTAAAAGACTCAAGAGACTGAGCTGAACGGCAATTAAAGCAGAGCCAGACATCACAAATCATAGCAGAGGCAAGTCAGTGGAAATGAAATATTGTGCATCATGCAAAGAAAACAATTTAGATCCACTCAGGTAAAGCAGCTGATATTTAGAAAGCACAACCTCGAGCAACTGAAAGATTTGTGTTTTATATTGTTAATGTTCAGGAAATCAAATGTCTTAAGGAAAAGTCATTTTGGCCAAAGGTAACTTGGTGCCATTATTGTTGTCAGTCTGCAGAGGCAGAAGAGGTGAGGTTACATTTGTCTGATGACAGTTTATAGTACTGCATTTAGTGGTTGTGCACAAAATGTACTTTATGCTTTTTGGAAGCTTAAATACAGAATAAGGCACCAGGCAGGCAGTAGAATTTGTGTAATAGTACAAAACCTGTATATGTGAAGCTCAGAATGAAGGTTTTGTCATTTTGGAGTAATGTGCTCCTCCTGTCTGGTCTGTCTGAGGATCTGGCCCAGCTGCATAAAACTTAGTATGTTATTCCTTTGAAGTGCAAATTTTTCTAAGGAAACTGAAATGAATACAGGCTTAATGAAAAATCGAATCAGTTTTTCAAAATTCCTGCATGTTTCAGCAGTTCAGCAGCAGTCGTTCAGAATGGCTTGACATGAACTGTTTCCTTCCAGAGGATTTTTCTGATGCTTTACAGTGGTGATGATAGAAACTAGGCGCTATATTTGATATGACATGAATAGAGGCATTTTATTTACTACTCAAAAACCACCACTGAACTGACACATGACTTCTGGGTTTATATATTAAATGGTAATAATGTTAAAGAGTAGTCATAAATCTGAAAAAATGCCTTATTTGGAGACTATTTTGGCTTCCAAAACCTTGCATGTGCCTCTCTGCCAAGAACGGATTCTAAAAACGTTTTAGGCCAAAATCTTTACAAAACAATCATAAAACATCTCACGCAATGTATTTGTAACCATTTCATGTAATAACTTTTTGTGAAGTAGCATTTAGAGGCATTAACTGTTTTGGATCTCTCTGCTTCCTGGCTCCATCACTGTGAACAGTTCTGACTATGTGTGTTTTTCTAGAATTGAGCATTTCACACCAAACCAAATGATTGAACTGTGCACAAATGAGGGATGAGGAATGGACCATTTCAGTACCACTCAACGCTTTTACATGTAGACTATTTTTGTACAATCTAAACACTGATATGCAGGCCTTAGAAGCCTATTAGAGGCACTTTGAGTGGTAAATATCTTTATTATAACTTCATAGACAGACTGCGGAGTATTCTGGGACCTTTCCTTTCTCAAGGCTAGGGCATGTTTTGCTATATTTTTTATCTGCTCTTTTTAACAATCTGCAACCCTAAATATAAAGCATGTTAGTACCTTTACTGCACCTTGATTTATGTAAGAGTCCATTAAAAGCAACACATAGAGCATAACAACTGGCACAGAGTTAATGCGACAGAATGACTTTATCTGACTTTATTTCTCCCATGAAAGTACATACAGCATGTTCTCTTGGGTTCTCCATACCCCTCAGCCGACATTACTGTTGCCAGCATGGCCAAAGACATCATCCAGTAACAGAAAGTAGTTGACTGTTTTTACTTGAGGGCCTGCAGCTTCTCCGTTCCAGCCTAAATCAAGCTGCAAATAATAGCAGGACAAAGTTTAAACAGTTCAGTATTGTACATGGGCTAGGCTTGACAGAACATACATTCTTTGCTTTTGTTTCTGCCATGGTCAGTGCTCATGGATTTAAAGGGTGAATTCCATTTTGTTTGGGGGAAACAAAGGCATTCAAGGTGGTGTGATGTGAAATGCTCCATTCTAGAGAAACTGTCTAGGCCAGAGTGGTGGTGAAAGGAACCAGAAACACCAGAAGAACTCTAAAAGTGACCACATTTGAAGGTATTGCATAAAATGGCTACAAACATGTTTCCTATTTCACAATGTTTTTTTAGAGAGGCCTTGGGCCTATAACATATTTAAACACACTCGAGGGCAAAATAGTACCCAAAGAGCCAAAAGGTTGTTCATTTACTAGTATTTTATCAGCATCACACACAAAATCTCAGAAGACACTGGTATTCTCACTGCTCTCTGTAAATAGTGCATAAAATGACTCTGGTTCATACTTATTGACCCCTGGTTTCCATCATCACCACTGTGAAGGAATCTAAGACCATTTCTCTATAATTAACCATATCACATCAAAACACTCCGAATGACTTTAACACCTTAGTGACTGGGTTAGAAATACACCAGCATTTTAATAGTTGAACTGTAGCATTGGGTTGATTACAATGGACGTTATTTTAGATGCGGTCCTAAAACAAGAATCTGAAAAATAAGAGGAATTCCCCCATACAGAAATACTCCACCTGTCGATTGGCTACACTGTAGCATACGGTTGATTACCATGGACCATACTTTATAAAAGTACAGAAAAGTTTGGTAGAGTAGAGATTAGGTTGAAAAACTGTAGTGTACTGCTTAAATACACATGGTCTTTTCGAAACTGTTGTGAATACAAGACATAAATGGTCACAATAAGTTATTGGACATTTCCTGATAACATACAAAAAGTTAGCTATAATACTTTTTAGATTGTTCCATGAGAAGTTACGACGAGTAATGGCAGTAAATCAAGGTGCAGAAATGCAAAGAACTGGCAAAGAGAACAGTATAGAACTGGCAGATAAATGAAAAAAGGCCATCTAAATGCATCTGGTCAGTTTTCTTCAAATGAGCATGACAAGAAGGCGATGAATATGGTGTCATTCCTCTTCTGTGTGTCCGAACAGTTCTTTGACAAAGGCCGAGTATTTCACCACTGTGTGGCCATCTAGTTTAGGCTTAGGCAGCGTAACACTAAAAGGCTGGAAATCAGTGACAGTCAGAGTCATGAAAGTAGCAAAAGTAGCATGCAAAGCAAAACAAAAATCAAAGAGCTGGTCACCTGCAACTCACACTATAGCAGTAAGAATGTTAAGGTATGACCTGGGCTGCTGATTAAGACTAAACAAGCAAAAACATCCGAAGCCCCATCTGCTGGTTAAAACAGGTCCTATCTCCGTATTCTTCTCTCATTACGTGCACCTAAGGCAGATGGTTCTGCTTAGGCTGTTATGTAGCATGGCACGCTAAATTGAAGTGCTCAAATAAAAGGACTACTTTTGAGCAGATCTTGAGAAGGTTTTTCTCAAGGCTGATTTAAATGAGGTGAGGCTTGGAGGTGCTTGAATGCTCTGCGGTAGGGTGAGGGCCAAGGCCTGGAACCCTGCCACCTGGCCCACTTTTCTAAACACACTCTCTCTTTCTCAGCCCTGTGCATGTGTGTGGCTGTGTCTGCTAATGATGGCAGACAAAGGCAGAAAGGAGGCATTGGATATTGCCAACAGAATGCATTAATTAAAGCCTTTTTTACTTCTAGTTTATAAAGTCATCTTAATCCTAGCATCTCAAATTTCTGGAGTTGAATTAAGGAAAGCACTGTGATGATGACAAACATGTCGGCTCACCTTCAAGGCATCATCTGGTAAAAGTGGAGGAGAGGGATTCTCTCGCCAGTTGATCCCAGAGAGAAAAGCATTGTAATCCATCTTCCCAGACTCATTCTCGAACCTGGACATGAAGAGGTCAAACATTGCAATGCATAAAAAAGAACCTGTAAATAAACATAGAGTTGGAGATTTGGATGAATAGAAAATAAAAACTTACTTCTGCAGAAGAGCTCTCAGAAGGTCATCGGCCAGTGGCAAACGGAAGGCTTTACAGATGATCCTAGCTTCTTTCGTGGAGAGGTGCCCAGTTCTTCAACATGATAAGATAAGATAAGATTTTTTCCTCTAGCTTCTACCTATTCCAAAGGAGTCTGGTATGTTTTGTTGCTTAATGTGATCTCTAACAAGCTGTTTTTTTATTTTGCTATGTAGGGATATGTGACTGCCAAATAGTGTCACAAAAAACAGCCAATAAGAATGTAACTGAACAATTCTAAGAGTAGTACCCACTTTAGTGTGCAGTATATCAGATGGTATATGTACGTCTGTGGGAGTGTCTGAGTCTGAGAGGCTATTTTCTTGTATTAGGAATTGCCAACTTTATTACTTGCTGGTGAACAGCTAGAAAAATGTGAAAATAACTAGGATTTCCCAGAAAGCTACACAAATGGGGCATGCACATTGACCCACTGGTGTTCGCAGTCATCTATTTTCCTTCTCTGCTACACGTCCCATGTCTGGAGCAATCATCTGGTTCTAATGCTTCACTTGAACCCCTGGAACTAATCGCAGCTCCTCAATCTGGAGCCGTGGGGCCTGTAGACTAATGGCTGCTCTAACATAGACTGAGAGTTTGTGTTCAACCTGAATGCCTGGGTGACTTTGAGAATACCTGTGCATGTGCCTTACAAAAAAGACAAAAACTGCTTATTTCTGTATGAAAAAAGGATGATCCTACAGAAGTGTTATGCTTTAGTGACAATACGGGGTGTCATCACTGCCATTAAAAGCACTGGTATTTTTTTTGTTTGTTTTTTTTTACACTGTCAGAAAATGCCGGCTGTCTTTCAAATTTTGATGCCATTTCATGCTCACCTGGACCTACAAAAACTTTGAACATAGCTTGTTTTTAATTAAGGGATACTAAGACTTTTTCCATCTGGGTCTATAAAGTTATCGAGTAAGAATGAAAGAAGTAACTAAGATCTGATGAAGGGTACGAGGTATAAAGATAGAAGGTGTAACTGGTGCAACACTGAGGTGTGAGACAGTACAGAGACGCAGCCCGGCAATAACTGCCCTTGCTCTACCTGTCCCGATCCTCTTGGGTGAAAGCTCGGAGCATGTCTGAGAAGCTCTCAAAGTGTTTCTTCCTCAGGTGGTCCTGACCCACAGCCAGCATTAAGCTCACGTTCAGCTCTGGTTGTTCCCGTACCGCGTAGGTACGGCCTAACATCATGATCTCATGCTCCGACAGCTGACAGTCCGTATCTGCCAACCAAGACCTGTAGAGACACACAACCACTCAGCTGCTCAATCACACTAAGCAGCTTTTGACATGCAGTCTAAAGAGAATGTGCTGTGTTTTCACTTGGGTGGGGTTGGGGGATTAAGTGGGATTAAACAAGAGTAAATGAGCAATGTTCCTTCTATAATGGAAAACTGGTGATCTTCCATTTAAGTGACTAGCTGCTTGCAATCAGTTGATCATATATGTTCTTCCTTGGCTGCTGACCTGAAGGACTCATAGGGAATACGGCCAGTGTTCCGTGGGTCACTCAGTGCGAGGAAATGTTTGATCTCCTTCTGCTTCTCTTCATGGATGGACTTTAACTTGCTGAGAATGGTGCCAAAGTTGGCCCTGGGGAACTAATCAAGAATAATGACCAAAGCACATCTGTGAGTGACAGTAATTAAAAGGTATTTTACAGCTTCAAAATTAATAGGCAAAGCTTATCCATAGGGTGGATTCGTTTTAACTTTGCAAAGCTGTAAATGCTATGTTTCCCTGAAAAAGAGAAAAGAAGAGGAAGAGATGATGATTGTGATTAAAACTTGAACTAGAGTGATGGTTGAAAATGACTTACTTCTTCTGCATGTTGCTCCATATAGTTGAAAGCATACTCATCAGCATCCACTAGTTGGAAGGGCTGGTTATTTATATTAAGCTTGGCTCCCACATACAAGTCCTGAGCTTTGTAGTACTCGGACATCTCACTCTTGAAGATCTCCTGCCCTGGTTTCTTCACCTGGCTTCTCTCCAAAAACTTCCCACCAATCACGCCTTCAGTAAAAATATAGGCAGTTTTGTGTCACGCTGAGTTTATGTCGAAGATGCATGATTTTACGGTTATCTTCTTTAGAAGCTTCATATGACGCTTATCAAAAAAGCAATCCATTTGTCACAAATGAGTAGTTTTGATTAAGCTATCTTAATAAAAGATTAACTGGCACACCTGAGTTCCTTTGAGCAGGTTCAAATACTGCTATAGTGTCATCGCTGAGGTAGAAGGAAATGATGAAGGTACGGTCCTTGTCAACGGAGTTATCTGTCAGCATTTTGCCCACAAATCTAAGTATATTACTCTCCAGACCCTGCCTGTTGTATAAAAGACAGAAATTAAAAGCTGAAATTTTTTTCTATTTGTACATAGAAAAGAACACAAAATCCACTGAAATGGACCAGCAAACAAATGTCTGTGTTAACTGACTGTAAGCAGCAAATACACACTTTAAGTACTTTGAAGTTTATCAGAGAAATCCTTAAGTGAAGATATTGGCTTTGGAATTGCATTTGAAATGAAAACCTGTAAAAAAAAAAAAAAAAAAAAAGGAACAAAAATAAACTTGCATAAAGTCCTCTGGCACCAGTTTAAGGATCTCTAATATTAACATTTAGGCCTCTGATTGTACACTTAAGAACTCTACTGGGAAGACAACTAGAACAGACAGCCCCTGTCAAGTCTATCATGTTTTCACAGAGAGCCTGAAATGTTGTTTAGTTTGAATATTTATGGTGTTAAAAGGTGGAACGGTATGCTCAGCACGCCCTTAGGGAACATGGTGAACACTCAGCCTCTGGTTACCTGTCTTTCTCCATCAGCTTCCTGAAGTCCTTCTGTGGGGGCTTGGGCAGCAGACCCTGGCAGGAGCAGAGCGAATCCTCTTCAGATCCAAAGCCAGTGTAAGGAGGCACCTGTCTGGCTGCTTTGGCAGGTGGGGGGGGCTTGTACCCCACAGGGATGAAGTCCTCTACAAAGTCATATATGGAAGAAATAAAGAAGCATGTTTGGTTTTATACAATGTCATACAATCTATCTCACATATATTCCCACATCTGTGATCTGTGTCTGTAGGTGATAATGCATGGGTAGATAGACAGAGACATACAATTACATAAACAGACTGAAAACAAACATTTATACACATGCACACTTAAAAAGACAGGAGGTTGTCAGTTCTAGTGTCTTGTATAGATTCAGCTGGGAACTTCTTCACCCCACTGAAGCAGACAGGTTCTCCATCAGCACAGCAAGTTGCCTGGGCTCATCTGTAACTAATGCAATCAGCTCCTCAGTTGGCATAACACTGCAGCCAGCGGATGCACACACACCCGTATTGTATTACTGTTAGCATGGAGCTCATTAGCTTCTCATGTCCAGTCTTTTGAAGATAAAGAGTCAGGCAGGCCATTGCTCATGAGCTGTCCTCAGACAGGATAGCCTGGAGTTGTAAGTCACTTATGCTCCTTTGGTCTTCTGTGTCATTGAAAGAACAAGTAAGACCAAAGAGATTTGCTAGGAATTCACAGAGATTAGTGCATGATAGGCAGCCGTACTGTTGCCTATGGCCCTCTAAGATTTACAAGTCTTTGAAAGGCTTTTATTCTGTATGGACAAAAGGCCACACAGGGGAAGAAACCTGAAAACAAACTTTTTACACAGAGTCTAAATCTGTTTTCAGTTGAACCCCTATATTATTAGTGCCTGGTGGATGGAAGGTAAAAGTAACCCAAGACAAATGTTTGATTTCTTCTCTACATTTTGATCACCGGTGAATGAAACTGATATCTAAACTCAAGACTGACATCATGTGGTCAAACCCAGATTAAGCACACATATATTTGGGGATTCAGCTTTAAAAAGACTTCTGCGTAAGAAAAAAGAACTTAGTGATTCAGATTTCTTTACAGTGGTGTTGCTAGGAACCAAGGGTTGTCTAATGTAAATATATACTGATCAGCCACAACATTCAAACCACTGACAAAAAAATGATTATCTGGTTTCAACAGCAGCTGTCAGTGGGTAGCAAGGTGCAAGGCAACAAGTGAGATTTCAGTTAATGCTTGAGGTTCCTGGATACAGTGATTAGTCCCTGTCCTCTGCCGAATGTGCCTACAGTGGGACCGTATGCAACAAAACTGGACCATGGAGCAATGGAAGTAGGTGGCTTGGTCTGCTGAATCAATTTTTCTTGTACACCATAAGGACGGCTGGGTGAGTGTGTGGAGATGAGATGGCACCAGGATGCACTACGGGACGAAGGCAAACTGGAGGCAGAATGATGCACTGGATAATGTTTTGCTGCAAAAGCTTGGGTCCTGGCATTAATGTGGATGTTAATTTAACACGTACCACCTCCTAAACATTGTAGCAGATCCTGACAATGCTATTCCCCAAACACAGTATCCACTTTCTGCAGGAAATATGGTCTGCCATACTGCAAAAAACTATCTCAATCTCAATTTGATCACAGGTCTGTGGGATGTGCTAGACCAATTAGGCCGATCCATGGAAACCCCACCTTGCAGAATTTAATAAGATCTGTTGCCAAAGTCTTCTTCCGAAAGAGGGAATAGGGACCTAACCAATACCAGGCAGGTGATTTTATTATTATATCTGACCAGTGTAGCAACTTTACTTAATATCCGAATCCACCAGTGAACCTTTATGTGACGTCTGAGTTTTTATACATTATAGCAGAACATTCACATGCCAGCAAAATCTGATAAAACATTCATAAAACAATATCTCAGACATCAGAGAAGGTATCTGTAAGCAGTTCATATGCTTCCTGTCACTACTGTCAAATGATTCAGATTAAGTCATTTTCTCTAGAATGGTAAATTTCATACCAAATGATTTTGCTTCCTAACATCTTAACCATTTACTTGGACAGAAATCCCAAAGTACTTCAAACCAGTGATGACAAGTCAGTTGTGTTACGCAGACTCACTCATTTTACACAGTTCCGTTACAACTCACCAATGCCGTATTTAGAACGGTAGTACTCTTTGGTGAACCCATCACAGTCACAGATTATCACATTGCGACCCCAGACATTTATGACCCCTCCTATAGTCAGGTCACAGTCCTTGTAGAACTCGTCCTGCACAGCACCAGTCTGGGACACACACACACACATTCAAAGAAAATGAGCCCACACTACAATGCAAAGGAAGCCAACTAGTTAACTTGTTACATTACTTGAAAACACGAAGCAAACAATAAAGGGTGCTTAATTTGAATAATGATCCATGAGTAATGATTATTACTCTCTTCACTCACTTTTAGGCTATCCAAAATGTAGCGACCCCCTTGTCCCATTGGTCCAAACACGTTAAGGACAGTGCGGTCTGTCATTTCACCAGGCTGGCGTTTGGGAGTAGGAGCATGCTGTTCAGGAGAATGAGAAGATAAACAAAATAACTGCATTCTGTCTGTCTGACTGACAGACTGAACAGGGCTGATAATTATGGTATATATTGAAGGACAAGCCCAATTTGTACCCTGGACTATAATTATTTTCTCAATGGGAGACTTGTGCAAACCTTTCGGATGACATTTAGTGAAAGGCAAAGGAACTTCTGGCTAGACAGCATGGCAACAGAAGATTAAAAAAAAACTGACAGAAATAAATTCTAACCAAGGTTGTTCCATAATGGATTAAAACTGAAAAGCAACCAGGGAGAAAAGCAAAATGCTTTAGGGGAGTCAGACACTCTTTCAGCCCTGTCAGTCCAGATGAACGCAAGGCAGAGGTGATGGAGAAGCTTATCCGAGCAGAAGAGAAGAGCCAAGTGCTCACCACTTGGTGAAACTGGTAGCATGTTGTGGTGGCAACAGTCTCCCTCTCAAGTGCTCCAGGGATCACAGAATATTTGTTCAGTATACACACTGTTTCGTTCCACATAAACTTTTTGACACATTTACATTTGGCGGCATCCTTTCTACGCACCTTTGGAAGTTTACTCCTGTTTAAAAATTTGGGGGCGGCGTCTCGCCCAGAGTTTGGATAAACAACTTCTCGTATTTCTATGGTATCATCAGCCAAGAAGTAATGGAGGATCAGCTCTCTAGGGTCTCCAAACATGCTCTGGGTATCATCCCAGTAGCAATAAAAGCGCAGGACATCACGATCATGCTCCAGGAACTGCTTTAAAGTATCCTGTCTCTCATACGGGCGCAGGGGCTTCATGCTGTCCTCCAGCTGTGCAGGTAAAGAACACAGGCTTAGAAAGCACTGCTGATATTTTGTGAAGCAATCTGTTTTACAGACAGTGGCTACATGCTTACCTCCTCACGAAGTTTTGTATAGGGATCTGCTGGTGTTACAGAAGAGGGATTAACACGTATCCCCATCTTCCTCAGAAAGTTGCGTGTAAAAGGGTCACAGTCTGTTATCATAAAGGTCCTGGTGTAGAGCACCATCTCCTGGTTGATATTAAAGTGGTGTAAATTGTAAAACTGGTCATCATTGGGAGATGGGAGCGGAATCCGGTGCCGGCGGATAAGTGTCCCTACACAGAGATAGAACTGTTTAGTGTCAAGGAGATTCCTTTATGAATTATCCATGTAATAGACAGGCATATGAGGTTTTACCTTGTTGGATGCCACTGTTTTTCAACCCTGGCTCCACAACTTGTATGGTGTCATCTTCCAAGTAGAAGTATATTTTACATTTTCTGACCCTGTATGTTTCATCCCTGCTCTGAGGCACAGCTTCTTGGAAGTAAGCATCAAAACAAAGCACCTAGAGTGAAGCAACAAAAGGTAGTGTCTTATACAGTCAGTTTGAAGATAAGAGAAAGAAGAGATAACATAACCTTTTTTTAGTCCCACAATTTGCATTGGTATGGCAGAAAGTGGGCAGAACAAGAAAAGAAAGTAAGAGGAGCATAACTAATAGAATAAAAGCTATACAACACAACAGAATAAAGTACAGTATACAAATAATACATATACATATACATATACACACACACACATATATATATATATATATATACACACACATACCTGCTTGTCAAAGGCTAGCCACGAAGGGGCATCATGGCCCTCTCCTTTTGGAAACATGGAGTAAAAAGGTCGTGTCCTCTGGCCCATGAGCATTTCTCCTCCAATGCCTGGTTTTTCAGCTCCCACCATCATTGGGACTCCATTCGAGTAATCGAAATGCTGAGACCTGTGAAACTTTTCTTTTCCAAGCTGGAGAACAGAAAATGTTAAAATGTATAGTGTTAAAACAAAGATTTTCATTAGGCGCGGAAGAGGCCAACTGTAAGTGAACACTTAACCGTTTGCTGTTTTTCTTTTCAGCAATATGCTGCAGACACACTAACACGTTACGAGAAGCTAAAACATTTGCCTTGGAACTCCAAAAATTACGTTAAATAATAGTCTTAATATTAATCATTGAAACTAGGTAGCATACTTACGTTTTTGTTGACTGAATTTCCAGGCAGCATAGGTAGGGCCATGTCTGCAGGCTAATAAAGTAAAGCCTTCATCAAGGTCTTCTGCTTGCGTTGCTATAGACACTGTTTACAACTTCAGTTGCTAGGCAACACTGGTCACACGCAGAGCCAGTCATTTTCTTACATTTAACCTAAAATACACCATTTGGACAAAAGTATTGGAACACGCCTCTCACTTAATGAATTCAGGTGGGCACTTACTTCCAGTGAAGGCTGGTCTTAATGCTTCAGCATACCAAGACATTTTGGACGCCTTGCTTGTAAATTTTGGACAGTGTTTAAGGACGAACCTTTTCTATTCCAGCATGACTGTGCCCCAGTGCACAAATCAAGGTCCATAAAGACATGGTTGGATGACTTCAGTGTGGAAGAACTTAACAGGCCCACACAGAGCCCTGACCTCAACCTCATCCAACACATTTGGGATGAACTGGAATAGTCAGGCCTTCTTGTCATACATGCTCTACAGAATAAAAAAGCACAAATTCCCACAGAAACATTTCAAATCTTGTGGAAAGCCTTCCAAGAAGAGTGGAAGCTGTAATAGCTGCAAATGCAGATTTTGAAAGCAATAAAAACAGATACCACACACTTTCTCTGTCTTACAACAGCAGGGTGTTCTTTTCTTTAGCCACTTAAATGAATACAGCAGGAGATGCACAAATAATGCTTTCTTTAATAGTATATTATGTCACCTTATATGTCACCATAAATAAAGTTTCCAGCAAAGTCATTGGCACCTTTCAGCATATGCATAAAATGCTTTGAAAAATAAATAAAAACTAAATAGTAATTAGTGAAACAACAAAGAAAAAGGCACACAAGAGATAATAATTGTGCTCTTCAAAACAAATGACAGATGCACTACTTCACAGATCAGAACAGGTCTATTACATAACACGTTTCACATGTGACAAATAAAACAACCCGGCATTATGTAACTTGTCAACCACTTGTAGCATTCCAGTGATTAACATGACATGGTAATGTTCACTTTATAAGATAATGTGTGCCATGTTCTGTCCTGAACTTAGATACAGCAGAAAGTCCCCACATTATGTTTAAACAACCCTGGCTTATTGTGTTGTGCCCCTGTGATGCAGCAACTGTATAAAAACACTGAGTAGAATTCCTCTGGATAGGCAAAGTCCGTCTGTACAGCAGGTCCATCTGTGGTTTAGGACGCCAGACCCAGCAGAAATCCACCAACGAATCCACTTGACACAACAATATTTCGCTTCACAAATTCTGTGGACTGCATAATAAAAACAATGATCACATGGAGATTCAAGAAAAAAACAAAAACATGCAGTTTTATATCTATGGTGCAGCCAGCGTGGTAGAAATCTATAAAATGTTTAGGGCTCCTTTGGATATAACTATAAATGTATTTAAATAAAGTCTAACACTGGGGGGCTTAATTAACCTTTAGCAGACACTTTGAGGGAACGGTGACCTTATGGTCATGTATGACTCCCCCAGAGTATCCAGAGTATCCTATTTGCAAACTTTCTATTGACGTGTGCAACTGAATACCTGCATCAACAACGGGTGCATGTTAAAGTAGTTGACAAATTCAAAGGGATGTTTGCCTACTACAGTATATAGACTATAATATATAGAACAGTAAAGTGCATCCTATATGAAGCAGTAGAAAACGTACCTCGTCAATAAAAGTGTTAAGCTCAGGAGCTGCATGGTTGGCCTTTTTCTTCAGATGCTTTTTAGCTTTATTAACATCCTTTTTTACTTTCTTCCAGTCGACCTGCACATAGCCGCTGTGATTGGCAATCTGAAAATAAGCATCACAGGGTTCTTTTTTGGCTGTCCTTCTGACAGTTATAATGCTTCTATCATTAAGTGTGTAGCAGTTGACGAGTGTGACATTCTTCCTACTTGCAACAACAGGAATCCGCCACCAACTGCAGTTGCTGCAATTTTCCCAACCTTCTGAAAGAGATAACCCGCACACCTAGGATCCAGACAAAAATCCATACATAAATGCAACATTCAGGTTTTTCCTCACACACAAACAAATACATACACATCGATCAGCTTGTTGCAATAAATGTTTAATTTCTTTCTAAGCTTTACATATAATAAAACAACAATTTCAACAAACAATGTGAATGTTTTTTGAGCGGCAGCCATACTGAAAGAACCAAGAGAAGTCAAATGATCTGAATGTTCACAAACATCCATATTTACCAGCCGGACACGCCACCCATCATGAGCTGTGTTGCTACAGAGTATTTTTCAGCAATGGGTCCAGTATTGCTCCCAAACACTCGACTCCACCACTGATGCCGTCTGGCGTAATCAGTGATGTCCACCACCTCATACAACTCATCCTCGCTCTCTGCCTCTGTGGATAAAACAGACATGTTTCAGATGAACTCTGTACAACATCTCGACTTTCCAAAATCAGAGGAGCCATGGTGAGAAACAAGCAAAGCAGAAGATGTCCACAACACAAAGATGTACAGATTATTACACGTTACCCAGGGATCACACACAGAGGCGTCATTTTTCTGCCATCAGACTGCATTACACAAGCACACATCTGACTATGTGACCTTTGTTACCTCAAATTGAAATGGGCACATGATGCACAGGAGAAACAAATGCGAGAAACATAGAGATAAATCTCACTTTCAAATCACTTTTCAGATGTCTTCTGCCTTGGCCCAATCTACATTACTGGCTTTATAGGAACCACAGCATAAGGTTTAGCACTGAAGAGCACGATAAAATAATAAATGAACACCTCTGTGATACATACATTAGACTGATGAAGTGACCCTTATAGTCACATGTGAACACAGCACATCGTGTAAACAGTGTGACATTATTTATCTGCATTTAACCCATTTAAGGAGTGGGGCAGTGTGTGGGGACCGTACCTCGGTCAAGGGCACCTCAGTGGTGACACTGGCAGTCCTAGGGTTCGAACCCACGGCCTTCTGATTTCAGGGGCAACTCCCTAACCAGCAGCCGCCTCAATGTTCTCTTATGCTAATCTTATTGAGGTAAAACCCAATCCTCAGTCAGATTCTCGATGAATAATCTAGGCAAAGTCCCTAGTGAACTGGATGCTGTGCTGGGAGTAGGTGGTTAGGTGTAGCCTCATGCAGCTTATGGAGGTTCATTCAGGTTCTGTTATACTGGTGTTTGTTTTTGTTTAGCCTCAGCCTGAACTGGAGCCGACACAGTTCAGTCTTGGGGTAACAACTGGCACAGATAGCTGACAGCTGAATGACGAGGACTAAGTCAACTACACTGATCATGCGTGTCATGACTGGAAAGGAAAAAGGTCGTACAATATGTTTGGAGAGATGGATAATTAGCTGTTTACCTTCTCCACGGGCCGCCATTTTACGAGGCTACAGCAGTGTTGACAGTCGGTGCCGCTCCACTGCGCATGCGCGATTCCCTCGCCCTTACACACACAGACACACACACACACGCACACACGCAAAAACTTTCTTCAAAAAGTACAGTACACTAGAACAACAAGCGTATGTTAAGAGGAATTTAAAGGGCATTCGCCTGTACGACTACCCTTAAAGGGATACTCAACATGAGACACATATGTGTAAATAAACTATGGACAAAAGTATTGGGACACCTGACTATTACACTAATGGGCACGATAACGACATTGCATTCAAACACGTAGACTTTAATATGGAGAATTTGAACCAATTCGTTCTGTAGTGCCTTTATGGCGTAAGGCACTGGTGTTGAATGAGAAGGCCTGGCTTGCAATCTACATGCTGTTTGATGGGGCTGAGATCAGGGCTTTGTGTGGGCCATTCACGTTCTCCCACACTGAACTCATCCAACCATGTCTTTATGGGCCTTGCTTTGTGTACTGGGTCACAGTCATGCTGGAATATAAAAGGACTTTCTCCAAACGGTGTCGCAAAGTTGGAAGCATAATTTTGTCCAAAATATCTTGGTATGCTGAAGCATTGAGATTGTCTTTCACTGGAAGTAAGGGGCCTAATTCAAACCCTGAAAAACAGGTGTGTCCCAATAATTTTGTCCATGTAGTTTATGTCTAAAGCTGTGCCTGCTTCCCAAACCTCTGCTTTGGCTTGACATCTGAAGCCCAAAATCAAGTCTGTCCAGCTGAAAAAGAGCCAAAATTCTAATCCTGCTTTGTGAAACACTGTCTGGATTTAAAAAGATAAATACCTGGTTTATTGATTGAGTTTGTTACCTAGCTAGTTTAGTAGATCTAGCCAATTTATTACACCAATAAACCATACAAAGTGTTTACATTTTCTTTGGCAACGTTTATGCATGTCTAATCAGGGTTGACTGGTGTCTGCTTTGGGACCAGTTTCAAGCTCTGTGGTTCAGTGCCCAGTTGGTGCTGCCAACCAGTTGAAATTAATGAAGTGCCAGTAATGCCCTGTTTACCTCTGTCTTTGGACTTCTGTCTCTAAACACTGCTTAATATTGTTAACCAACTCTTATCTTAATAGTCCTTAAGCTTTACAAGTAGATAAGAGCACATAGTCGGTTACTTCTCTGCATTATAAAACATTATACATTATAATTATTATAAAAACATTATAATTTAAATGCTGTTTTTGAACTGGTGAGAATGCTCTGCATATTGCATATAAAACGATCATTGCGGATCCTTATGGAATAAATCTTTAGCACTAATAATGAGAATTTGCACTTTTCAGTTGTCCCAAAGTTGAGATGAAGCCTGCAGCACTGACTGATTAAGAAAAAGAGTCAGTATTTTAAACCCCACAGAGATGTTAATATAAGTCTGCATCGAAGTGAAATTGCATCGAAGTGCTGAGCCGCCGCCAGGATCTCTAAGTTTTGATTTAGATTCACTGATCAGCAGCATCAGAACAATTGGACTGAAACAGGAATACACCTGGGTCCATTTATAAATCATCAATGACTGTAGTATCAGGATTTATTAACGCCCCTGGAGGCATTCATGGAAAACAGCATTGTGGCAGTGGTGAAAAAGACACTTATAACAGGGGATGTTGGGATTAAATACTAATATATGAGTACTATCTTCATTACTATATGGCAAGTATAAAAGTTATTGAACAAGTAAACAGTGTAACTATATACATATACACATATATGTATACTTATAATCCCTGTGCCTTCATTATCATCTAGTGGCAAATGTTTTATCGATTTCAAATTCATCTCTTGCTGACGTTTTATAGATTAAGTTGCACGAGTATTATGGACAAATGAGGGAGACGTCCATAGGAACAGATGGCTGGTTATCCTAAAGATGTGAAATTCTGTAGTGCTGAGTCACCCACATCAATCTCACAGCTGTTGGCTGCCAATGATTATAGCCTTTTCCATCACAGAGTATCATTTGCTATTGATTCCTTATTGTTTGATATTCACCATGTTCTACTGTTTTATGATTTTCCTTTCATCCAGTACAGCCTTCTGCCATGTGAATGAAGCGATAAAACTGCAATTTTGAACAAGATGAGAACCAGCAGATATATATAATTGCTCATGGTATCTTAACTTGTTCTCAGGGAGTTTTAACTAAAATGCTCTTGCTTGAGTTGATCCTGGCTCAGATGTGGGACTTTATTTTGCATTGCCTTCATGTCTACATATTGGAAAGAGCCTATATTGCTGTAACAATGTAATGCTCATGTTCCAGTCAATTTCTGGTCCACATATTATACAAAAGTGCATATTATTAGGATCAGAACTGTGTCATCTCTGCCTTTTCCGTATTAGCAGACTGAGAGTCTAGAGTTTGAGTGGATTCCCAGTGCTTGGTACAAGAACAAATCTTTCAGCATTGTAATTGATTCAAGATTTCTTTTTCTGCTGCTCTTCACCACTTGACATTGACATCAGACCCAGAAGTACAAGAAGAACTCAAAAGTCTGTCTTGATTGTGTCATATATACAAAATATTACTTTTAATCTATACACATGTTAGATGTTTACGCTTGTGTTGTTGTGTTATTGCTGTATTATAATCACACAC
>JBBJLR010000002.1:5566943-5580317 GCA_037577145.1 Brachypetersius gabonensis | reverse complement strand
TGAACGCCATAGGCGTTTTTGTGGTGTTTGGTAGCGACGCTTGATCGACGTCAGCAAGGCGTTCGACTGGCGTCTGATGCCGTTTAACGCCAGTCTGATGCCCAATCTGTAGTTTCGTATATTATTTTGACACCAAGAAAACGTTGCATGCAGCGTTTATTTGTCGCCGTCGGAACGCGCAGCCGGGTCTGAACGCCGTGTTCAGAAAAACGGGCGGCGTTCAATAGGCGCTCACCTGGAGTCACGAACGCCAGAAAAACGCCTGGTTCAGACGCCCGTGTGAACGAGGCTTTACTGCTATCCCTAAGCTCTTTCTAGTGTGCCTGGCTAGAGGTTTGCTTAATTCTTTTATTCTTTAAAGTAAACCGCCGGCTAATTTAGTTGGCTTGTCCCTACTAATACTGATTAGCAATATTTACACTTGTTAAACAAGCTAAACCTGTCGATTTAGTCTGAGAATGTAAACTGGTATTTAAAATAAACAGTAAGATATTCAGGCATTTACAGCACTATCAGGACAAGATCAAATTTAATTGGGGTCTAATGTAAATTTGCCTCTTCTTCATTTATTAATAGACTGTTTTTTTTCTCCCTGGCATAAACAAAAGGTTTATGACCTCTGATACTTTTTCTCCTAATGCATATTCACATTAAACACTTTTCAAACTGTAAAATGATGGATGTCTCAGTTGTTTGCTTCGTCCGGGTGCAGAACTTTATCTCTACACTCTTCAGCATTTGAGAGCAGAAAGAAGATGAAGTCACTCAGACAAGTGAAACCTAACGAGGTGATTTTAGGGGCGATTACAACGTTATACATTTCTGTTTTCTATGATCTCAGGACAACGGGTGACAAAATTTGTAGAAGATACAACCCAATACACCCCCCCAACCCTGCAATAAAGGTTCGAATGTGAGTTATATCACTGTGGAGACATGTAAACACATTACTACAGCCAGTCCCCTAGTAAACTGATCCAATCCAGACAGATTAGAATTTAAAAAACGGAAAATAAGTGGAGATAGCGAGGAAATGAGGGCTCAGAGTCACTAGCAATCGTCCAAGCCGATTCAGGTCCCACTGCTCGAGAGTACATCATTTACATGCTCTTATGTTTGCATAACCTGCACATGCAAATCAGCTGCTTTGCTTCTCTCCAGTGCCCTGCCATTTCAGGTCTCACACACATACTCAGCAATAGAAATCCCTGTAAATCAGGGGTCAGCTTATTACATAATGCTGCATACATGGTTTGTAGTTGTTGTTTTTTTTTTCATTTGGGACCAATTCTTTTCCATTCAAGTTATGATTTAATGCTAACCAACACAGTTGACTGAAGCCATTGCAACAAAACAGAATGCCCCTTAGATGCAGCTTATAATGCCTTGAAGTGAAAAACCTGATGCTGCCTGTGGCATTACTGTCGCCACAAGCAAAACACTGCCAGAGAACCTACTGAAGAGCATCTCGGTCACGTCAGAAAACATCTGTACTGCTGCCCTCTCTTGGTGCTCATGCTTGTATGGCATACATTGGTAGAATGAGAAACTGAACAGAATTTAATACCACTTACTTGGATTTTCTAATGCAAAATCATTTAGGCAAAAAGCTCCACTCTCCAAGCCTTCAAATAACCTACAACATATAAAAATAATCCAGAGAAAGCCATTAATATCTTGCTGACATTATCTGCCGAACAACACAGAGTTCATTTCTGTCACACTTGCAAAAGCAGTGAGGACAGTATTGCTTCCTCTAGGCTCTGTACATCGCGACACATGCCCAACTGGCACAGCGGGTCACATCAACATGGACACAACCAACACCGCATGAAACGGAATAAACAATAACATTCACTGCACATTTCTGTCGACTTCTATTTACAAACTGTCCGGTTATCAGACAGTCCACTCGTTTGTCAGATCATGGTGATGAGGTCAGGCACAGCTGATCCAGACCTCAATTAAGGTTAGTGAGCTAAGGTAGACTGACTGGGCTAATCCCCACATACTGCATTCACCGCCAGCCAAAAAGGAGCGGAGGATGCCAGCCAACTCTCATCTTACACGCTGCTCAAAGCCCACCACAGAGAATGACACTGGATCGCATCGCACCAGTCTACCCATCACTTAGACGTGCTCTGGTAACCCTTGGCAACAGATCCCTCACATCATGCCAAGCTCAGAGAAACAAGGACGTCAAGAACTCATGCCTTATTGATGCACCTCAACAAAATGAAGATTATTATGAACGGTTTTTGGATCATAACCCTGTCATTTAACATTTAACACCACAACGAGTGACTTTAATGTACAAGTACGCTATTCTTGGGACACACCTTTTAATTACTGAATTCAAGTAGCCCTTTACTTTCAAGTGAAGACCAATCATAATGCTTCAGTGTACCATGTCATCATGGACAGCACCATGCTTCCTACTGTGGACCCAGTTTGGGGAAGAACCTTTTCTATTCCAGCAGGACTGTGTCCTCATGCACAAAGTAAGGTCTATAAAGACCTGCTGGAGGAGTTCAGTGTGGAAGAACTTGACTGGTCCACACAGAGTCCTGACCTCAACTCCATCCAGCACCTTTGGGATGAACTGGAATGGAGATTGCTAGCCGTCTTGTCCAACATCGGTGTCTGACCTCAGAAATGCTCTACAGAATGAACAGGCACAAATTCCCAAAGAAACTCCAAAATCTTGTGGAAAGCCTTCCAAGAAGAGTGGAAGCACATATAGCTGCAAAAGATGATCAACTCCATATTAAAGTCTATGTATTTGAATGCAATGTTATAAAAGTTATGGTGTAATGGTCAGAAGTCTTACTACTTTTGTCCATAGAGTGTATGTGTTTAATTCAATTACAACCTGATTTTTAAACTCTCACTAATGTACATCGTTCCCAATTAGTAAAGCTGAAGAGGCGTGGTCAGCTTTTTAATCACGTTTAGGCGCGTCACAGTTTGTACACGCACATCATCAACGTGGAATTTTCTGGAAGGTTTTGGTCTCTACTTCAAAAAATATTATTATCTCTCAGCGGGACATTTTTGTTCGTTTTTTTTAAGATAAAAAGGGTCAAATAACTTTCCAAACGTTGTCCACGTAGCACTCGGTGTCTAAAGGAGCACGAAATTATTCACATATCTTCATCTTTAACGAGCTGCTAAATAAAAAAATATCTCTCGGCATTTAACAAAACAGACTCTGTTTCGGTTCCTCCACACCAGACACATCCTTCACTCGATGCCTGTCAGAAATGACAACCACTTACCATTTTATTCAGAGACTTAGAGCCTGTTCCGCGTTGCTATCTGAGATAGCCCGATGAATGAATTAACGACCCTGGGAGGGCCATGGAAAGTGCTCTCTGCTGCTTAGGGTAGAGCTCGTCTTCCAAGATGCAGACGAATTATTTATTTGGGCTGTATAACAGCTGCAACCTTGTCTCCTTGTTGTCGTCACTCTTGTCTGTCTTCCTCTTTGTCTTCTTCCTCCACAGCTGAGAGAGGAGCAGAAGCTTGTAGCTCGGGACGCTCTTAAAGACACGAAGCTTTGTTGGCCCCGCCCCTAACCACTAGTGTGTAAAGGGGGTGGGGAGATGCACACACTAATATGGACAAAAGTATTGAGACGCCTCACTATTACACTCTTTAGTGACACTGCATTCAAATACATTGACATTAATACGGAGCTGGCCCCCTTTGCATCTATAACAGCTTCCACTCTTCTCGGAATATGTGCTTTGAAATGCATGTTTTTTAATTCAGCTAAAATGGGAAGTTATGCCATTGCAAGGTTAGACTGTGTCCTGTCCATCACTTGGTCCAGCTCATCCATTGATTCATGAGGACTTTCAGGTATCTGGAAGCAGGGAATACATGATATGGATAAAAGTATTGGAAAGCCTGACTATGACACCAGCTTTAATGATGATACGGCATTCAAACACATAGACTTTAATATAGAGTTGTTCCTCTGCCTTCGCTTCCACTCTTCTAGGAAGACCTTGCACAAGATTTTGGAGTTTTCCTGTGTGAATTTGTGCCCGCAGCGCATTTATGAGGTCAGGCACTGATGTTGGACGAGAAGGCCTCCATTCCAGTTCATCCCAAAGGTGCTGGATGGGGTTGAGGTCAGGGCTCTGTGTGGGCTTGTCAAGTTCTTCCACAACAAACTCACTCAACCATTTCTTAATGGAGCTTGCTTTCTGCACTGGGGCACAGTCATGTCCACAAAGTTGGAAGCACGGTGTTGTCCAAAATGGCTTGGATTAAAATTGCCCTTCACTGGAAGTACAGGACCTAGCCCAAACCCTGATAAACAGATGCGTCCCAATACTTTTGACAATATAGTGTAGCTCTTCCACACTCTGAATAGGCAAAGCATGTCTTGACTGTCCCCTTACCTTTCGAAGTCCTTTTTTACTTATGCATTTTATTACATTATTAGTATTTACTGTTTCCTATGACGTCTTGCACTCTGTTACTTAACGGTATAAGAAAAAGCTGGAAGCTTGGTGTTTTCCCGGCCAGGATAATGCAAAGCTCACCTGGAAGCTAATTCTAATCTGCTTAATGTTTGCAGTCACTAAAAGAACCATCTGGAATTTGCCATGCCTCAGGGTTTCTCTAGAAATAATCTTTGCCAAGTGCAACCCCAGCCCAAGGTCAATGCCATCAATATCCAGCACGTGGCTAATGGCACCATTCCTCTGTGACTCACCACCAATAAACAAGTTTTAACCCACTCAGAGTGTGAATAAATCAGTGTTAACCTTTTAGGGACACCACACACAACTCTTCACTTCTTACAGAGTGTATATTTCATAGTAATTACTGAGTAATTCCATAGTCATAAGTCATGAGCGTAATAGCTGGAATATTAAGCCTCTTGTTGAGGGGGTTAATATGACCAGGACCAAAGAAACGCACCCTAACAAAGAGTTCATGAAGAGAGAATTGTAGTTCAGATGAAACGTATATGAGGATTTATATTGTTATGTTGAAACTTAGCCCCCATGACTCTTATGTTGCTTGAAAATGTTTTCGTCTATGGGCCAGATCACTTTTTCTATTGTACATTTCAACTCACAGTCGGTGTCAGTGGCAGAAGATGATCAGTAACTCAGTAACCGAATTCCTCACTCTTTAGATAATGGCCAGAGAGAACCCACTGCTGATATTACAGATATGACTGCTGTTGTTTTCTCTGATAAGCGCCCACATTGGCAACACTTGCCATATTCTGTTCTGTAATGCAGCTGGGAATTTTCAGATTTTGTTTTTGTCTGGCATCCAGCACAATGCCTTATTATGACATCAGGCCTTTACACGTGCTCTCCTAGTCAAAACAAGGAGCATTCAGATACTGATGCGGTGCTCTCATAGCTCCATTGTATCAGTTCTTGAGCCCTCCTTAAATATGCAACTGTTCCTAAACACCCTCAGAAAGACCAGCATGTCATCAGCTCAGATGAGCCACTAAATCAGAATGAAATCCTCCAAATGTTAAGAAATGTCTGATTCGAAAAAGTAAGATATTGTAAAAGTAATTGTACATTTGTCACTTCCTTGCACCAACAGCCACCTACATCATCTTGCAAACACTTTCAATACTCTGGTTTCAGGTTAGCTGCTCTCCTGCAACTTCATACCCACATCACTGGGGCAGCTGTGAAGACAGTTTCCCCTTTGATCAGAAGGCCATGGGTTTGAATCCCAGGACTGCCAGGGGCACCACTGAGGCACCCTTTAGCAAGACACTGCCCCCACACACTGCTCCGCAGCACACTGCTTCACATGGTAAATGCATTAAAAAAAAAATTCACACTGTCACACTGTGCTGTGGTGTGTTCATGCATATAAAAGCTACTTTGCTGTGTCTCTTTAAGGCCGTTGAGCATTTGATGTTTTAAACCCGTTTAATATTAGAAAGAAAGTAACACGTGGGAGGATGTTCAATTAACTTGGAGTTCTGGTGTTGTATTTTTCCTCTGAACTATATTTACGAACACGTTTGCTGTACATTTCCAGTCCTCGGGGCCTAATCCGTTCTCGAGGTGCCTGTCAGTAATTTTCCACTGACTTAAGAAAGCCATAGAAACTACGTTACCCATGAAGCATCTCGGCGGGAGTCCGCGTTATTGACGCGCCGTTCGCCCGCATGCGCAGAAGGTTTGACCTACACCGAGGCAGGAGAAAATGGCAGCGGCAGGTCTGGGGCTGCAGGTACGAGATTATCAAATACATTATGATTTACAATGAAAAGTGAGATGTATACACTTTCACTGTGAGGTTGTATCCGTACGATGTTCGGCAGACTTAAGACTTCAACAGTTTAGTCTGTATAAACCGCGTAAAACTCCAAACTAAGCTTCGGCCTGTTTATCCTGGTGGCTAAAAGGTTAGCTTTAGCCTTCAAATATGTCACCTAGCAACAAAAGTGCAGCAGGATGACAGGGTTGAATGGCTTTATTTCCTTCTCTATGTATTATTCTAGGTATTTTAGGTACTTTAGTTTGACAAAATCCAGTCTGTGTGGTGTGACAGCTATGCTGGTGGCGAGACCCTGCGAGGTGAAGGTTACACAGCATGTTTGCATTCTGTATCTGAAGAGATTTGTATTCGTAGCCAGTGGTGCGTTGATCTAATATTAATCGTGATATTTGTCAAAACAAGTGAAGTAGGTTTTATTGTCATCGCAACACTATACACACTGTGAAACGAAACAGCGTGCCTCCAGGACCATGGACCTGCACAAGTGCAGACATGATAAACAAGACAACACTTAGTGCAGTCTACAGTAGCTACAGTAGCTAAGTCTGGATGAACACGGTATTGTAACAGATACTGTGTTCTAACAGCAGAGAGTTGTGTGCAAAATGAAGAATACAATAAATATGACAAATCACAGATTGCAAGTACATCAGCAGCAGGACAGTGAATGTACAGTGTGATAAAATAGTCATGCACAACACACCACAGCACACAGTGTGAAATTCTTTCTCTGCCTTTAACCCATTCTCAAAGTGGAACAGTGTGCGTTGAAGGTACCTTGGTCAAGGGTATCACTGGGATTCGAACCCATGACCTTCCGCTCACAGGGGCAACACCAGGCCACCAGCTGTACCATAAGGATTTTTCTCATGCTGTTCTACAGCTGTAGGCTTTTGTGTTATTCTGCCCACCAATGATCAGAGTCTAGTGATAAAGTTCTTAAGCAGTTCTCTTTAGCTCGGCCCTAGCCAGGGTAAGAAGATCTAAAGGTAGCCAGTGAAGAGCTGTTGTTCACTGGGGTTACTGTCCGTTAGGGTTCTCTGCAGCTCCAGACCATTATCTTTCCTCCATCAGAAGAGTCCAGTCTCACCGTCTTTTACATCTCTCTGGACCAGTGCTTGCACAGTGATTGGAAGAATATGTGCAGCTGCTCAGCCTTAGAAACCCTTTTCATGGAACACTTAATACACAGTTAGGCAACTAGCGTTGATTCCGGAGGACATTTGTGGTTCTTTTTACACCCTGCACAATTCAGCACTTAACAGTCCCATTCTGCATTCTGTAGCTGAGTTGTTGATACTCCTACGGATATCCAGTTCACAGTAATCACACATACTGTTGACCAGTTGACTACTATCTAAGACCTTGCACAGAATTGAATTGGTGCTGCAGTAAAGAGCTTTAGACTTGTTGTAAAATTGTGCAGTCAAATCTGTTCAATTCAAGATATAGAAAAACAGTACAGTTTGTCATTATGGGGACTTTTTTGGGACATGGAAGTGTTTGGACATAAAGTTTGGGCTGTCCCAAGCCAAAATGGACATCTAATTACCCTAATCCACCTCTCTCATTCGTTCTTTCTCACTTCCTCCCTCTAAGGTGCGTCAGTTCAGCACGTCGGTGGTCCGACCGGCTGCCAGGCTCATTAAGGTAATGTAGAAAAGAATGTTCTTTCAATTAAGTGTTCATACTGTAATTCTGTGGTTCTCAAACCAGTTCTTTGGTCCCACAGACTAAGTAAAGACTAATTATAGTATGGGAATACACTGCTCTGGGAGGTTTAAGTTAAATTCTTTGTTGAAATTAGGTGTCTGTTTATTTGTTGTCTGGGTTCTGTCAGTGAGTCTTCTCTGATACTTTCCCACCTCCATGAGGCAGCGTTTTACTTATCTTTTACTTTACTAAGCTGTAACTCAAATCTCAGTTAGTTAAAAAAAAAAAAAACAACTTAATTTGCAACCGTTACATGTCTGGAATACCATTAAATATGGTCTGGACTCAGTGTAACATTAGATTATAGCTAGACTATAGCTAATACCAGCATATTCTATAGTTGGTGTATTCAAACTGTTTGATATGGAGTAAGAGTGAATATTAGTGTTTGAGTTTTTGATGTTAATCCAACATAATAGCATAATCTTTTGGGCCCTTTTGCAACAAAGTGCCTTCTTTTTAGGAGGCTTAATTTGAATTCTGTTTCCCCAGCCCCCCATCCAGGTTTATGGAGTAGAGGGCCGTTATGCCACCGCACTGTTTTCTGCTGCCAGCAAACAGAAGAATCTGGACAAGGTGGAGCAAGAGCTGGGCCGTGTGGCTGTGAGTTGAATTCAGTATATCCTTATTTTACTCTTCTTACAGCCACCTCTGTGTCCTGTTATGTTGCTCTGTTACATTGGGGCTCCTAACCCTCAGGATATCCCCCCATTATTACTTACTTATGTGCTTTAATTTCTCTTTAAGAGTCTTATTAAGGACCCTAAATTGTCAAGTGTTGTGATGAATCCTCATGTCAAGCGAAGCATCAAACAGAAGACCTTCAGTGACGCTTTGAGCAAAGCCAAGCTCTCCCCCATCACAGTCAACCTCATCAGTGAGTATTGCAGTGTAGTCAGAAGTATTGCCACTTCAGAATCACTACAATTGTGTGACCTTGAAAAGTTAAATGAAGTGTCAGTGAACAGTTATTCAGTTGTAAAAGTGCTTGCTTGCATAAAATAGGTTAAAAGAGGTTTGTCATCTAATGTGGAACTATTGCTGGAATTTTCCATTGCAGACGTGCTGGCTGAAAACGGCAGGCTAACCTTGACCCCTGATGTCATTACGGCATTTGGCAAAATGATGAGTGCCCACAGAGGAGAAGTCACCTGCTCAGTCACCACCGCTCAGGTAAGACTTGTTTTTTTCCAAATGAGTTGTTGTCTCTCCAGAAATTAAGTTTAAATGCACAGATTTAATAAACCGCTGTTTGCTGAATGCAGACTCTGGATGAGGCGAGCCTCGCAGAACTGAAGGTGGCACTTAATGGGTTTTTGGCAAAAGGAGAAACAATCAAGCTGGAGACCAAGGTAAAGGTCGTTCAACTTTAAAAGTCTGGAAAGTTTTTAAAAATGTATTTACATTTTTTGAGAGCAGTTTCTAAGCATAATCAAGCCAAAGAACAATAAACTAATGGTACGTAATATGCAAAACTAAAGTTATTTATGAGTGTGATTTGTGTTTGTTCAGTTTTCATTCTAGAATTCTTTTTATAGCCAGAAAAATGGTTCGGCTTCTCATCTGAGGCAGTTTGGAATTTGGCATGGTTCCAAGTTCAAAACTAATTAATTTTGAAGTGAATTGTGTGTAAAGAGCTTTTTGATTGGTTGATTGAGAGCCAGGTATTGATCATTGAGAACTGATAATTGATTTGCATTATGGAACACGGCCATGGTGACGTGATCTCATCTCTCAGCAGCTGAAGTGCTAAAGAGACTGCTGACCAGAATGACTCTAGTTCTGTTCCTTTAGGAGACTAAAACTGGGTGAAAACGTGTCAAGAGGACAGTAAAGTGTGGTAGTGTTCAGTTAGCCAGCAGGTTTTATCCCTCTGCACCCCCATGGGCCCACTGTTTTTATCCATGCACTGTGGGTAAAAGATATGTGTGTTAGTTTGAGAGTTCTATTAAAATTTCTGCCTTTCTGGGCTGCTCTCACCATATGCTCAGAAAATCATTGTAATCATTTTTCACAGTGACTGTAAATACTGTCTGGCTCTACAGTGAAGTTTGGAAGCATTCACTGTGTGTAGTAGTGGTGGTGGTGGTGGTAGTGGCGGTAGTAGTAGCAGCAGTAGTGGTGAAGAGCTTGTGTTATTCAGGCCTAGTGGGTAGTGAGTGAGTGGTTAGTTCCTCATTCTCCTGTCTCTTAGTTCAAAACAGCAAAATCCTCTTCTGAAGCGAATTGTGATGCACAACAGAAATGTGATATTTGCTGTTCAGACAATAAATTATGCAGATACAGAATACAGGGCTGAAAATTGTGAGTGTGGACGCTGTGTATCAGACATAGCACTAATGAGATTGTATTGAAAGCTATGTGAACATGACATAAAAAGGAAGTATCCCTTCTGTCTTCCTCCCTTATTGTTGTGACTGCCAGTCTGGTCCTCCACAATATCTACCAGAAAAGGGAAAAGGTCTCATCATGCTCTCTCTACTAATAATACAGTATCTTTGCTTTTTCTGCTTACAGACTGATCCCTCCATCCTCGGTGGCATGATTGTCAGCATTGGTGATAAGTATGTGGATATGTCCACCAAGTCAAAGATCCAGAAGCTCACCAAGATCATCAGTGAGACTTAAGTCCTATGGACTGACCTGATAGAGATACTATCACCGCCATACTTTCGATTGAAGTATTGTCCTCTTATGTTCATAATAAATATTCTATAACCTGTTATCTGATGTCTTTTTTGGCAGTTAGACGGAGAATGATTCAGTGACCAATCGGAATACAATCCACATTCAAAGGGCAAGGAGGGCAACAAACTAATACAAGGTTGAAGTTAATTCATGCAAAGCAGAAAATGGTTGTAGACACATTATTGGTCTTTGGAAAACAAGTTCTTATCTCTGATTGTAATACCTTCAGAGGGCAGCAGTGAGTGAGGTTTATTTGAGCATGGGCTTCAGCTGGGAAAGGCTAAATATCACAAAAGCATGTTATCAGTCAAGTCAGTTTGGCCACTTTTGAATTGTAATTCTTGTATTTATATGCAGTGCACAAAAACACATTATTTGCAATGATTTTATGGCAATGAATAACTTCTGACTTTTCTTTTGGCAGGTGTTGTTTAGGTGTACCTAGCGTGCAGTAACTTGGTTAAATAGTGGACACTGATTTAGGTTTAGCTTTACAGGTTTAAGAGCTAAATGCTGTAAATGTAAATTGCCGTAAGTTTCCTGATTGTGGCAGGACAAGTTAAAAGTTAATTTAGTTTTATTAAGGCTAGATTATGGATTACTGACCAAGCCTTTACTGTGACCTATTGAATATGTAGTTAAATGTTAGGCCACTGGTTATATTACAATAGCTGACCAGTCACTGTTGCATCCATAACTACAGGTGTGTTCAAAATCCTTGAAAGAGTTGAAGACCTGTAAAATAAGAATAAGGGAGTAAGAGTATTTAAGAATGATCTTATAAATGCGTGTTTCTTATTTCAGCTAAAGAGGGAAACAATGCCATTGCAATTTTTGCAAGTGTCTTGTCCAGCTCCTGGCCAGACTCATCAACTAATTAACGAATTCCTCCTAAGGACCTGCAGGGTTTGGGAGCAGGGATTACACTATGGACAAAGGTAATGGAATGCCTGACCATTACTCCAACAGGGGTTTTAATGACACTGTATCCAAACACACAGATTTTAATATGAAGTTTGCAGCTATAACAGGAATTTGTGCCCATTCATTCTGTAAAGAATTTATGAGGCCAGGCACTGATGTTAGATGAAAAGCCCCGACTATCAATCTGTTCCAGTTCATCAAAAAGATGGAGTTTTGTGCAATGGGACACAGTCATGTAGGAATAGAAAAGGTTCTTCCCCAAAATGTATCTACAAAATTGGAAGCATGTTGTCCAAAATCTCTTGGATTGTCCTTCACTGGAAGTAAGGGGCCTAGCTCAAATCCTAAAACACATGTGTCCCAATACTTCTGCCCATATAGTTAAAATTGCAGTGCGTCAGGTTCTCAGGAGCAGCATTAAGAAATACAGTCACACATTTGGCAGATACTTCTATGCAAAACTAATTTTAATCATTTTACAGTGGTAGAGAAATGCAGTGTTCCAGTCTGTAAAATCAACAGGGGGTCTTACATAAGGGCAGCTTGTGGTCTAGTGGTTAGGGTGTTGCCCTGCGATCAGAAGGTTGTCTGCTAGTGGCACCTCTGAGGAACCCGGAGCAAGGTACCGACCCCACACACCTCGCCCCAGGCCCTGTATTCCTGGCTGCACACTTGTGAATGGGTTAAATACAGAGATTGAATTTTGTGCTGTTCACACTGGTATGACAGATTGAACACTTATAGGGTAACAGTTTTATACTTTTACTACATCAACTTCTATATTGGTATACAGTACATAATTCAGTTAAGTATTTTGTCTATACTATAGATTGTATACTTTATACTATAAGAATAACTATCAGCAATCTGCCATAATAGTGCATAAGTCAACCATACAGCTTTGACCTGTCGAGGCCTAGCATACACAAGATCTCTGGATGTGCTGTGGTTTCTGGCACCAAGATGGAGGGGTTCTTATTTGGTTTGCAGGAAAAAAAAAAGTCCAAGCACAAAAAAAACCCTAATAAATATTTTGTGGACGTATGCAAATGAGGGAACACATTATCCCAGTCCAAATGAACACCACTGTTCAGGAGCATCTTTCTCCATCAGTTACAGTCTCTCCCTTCAAACTGAATTGCACCAGGTTAGCAGGGACTGGAACCTACCATACTTAAAGTTCAATTTTAATAGCAAATCCTTTCACCAATAAAATAAACATTAATGCTGTACCATGTTCCATTTTCTAGCTTTCTCAGGCATTATTTAAAGTCACCTAAAAGGCAGGGTGATCCTTTGTTTATCCAGGCTGCAAATCATTTTTATATTAAATGTGGCATAATGGATATGATGCTGGAGAACTGGGGTTCAAGTCTCACCCCAAGGAGACTATTTGTCAAGGCCTCTGGTGGTAAGGGAGTTTGTAGGCGCCTATCACAACAGTCAAGGACACCGCAAAGTGAAGTTAGAAAGACAGAGGAAGCAAATAATACAAAAATGATATTCAAAGACTAAAAACTGTGCAAAATGAGTTTGTAAAAATTAAATGGAATTTGCCCATTTGAAATGGAGGGTCTTAAGCACAGTCTTAAAAGAGAAAGAGAGCTAATATTTCTAATGCCTAGTGGTACAGTTCCAAAGTTGGGGAGCAGACCAACTGAAAGCCCTGCTCCCCATGGGGATGAGGTGAAGAGAAGAGGAGGTGCTAGCAATATGAACAAGGATAGATATGGAAGAGCAAGAAAAGAATGGTAATGAATATATATA
>JBBJLR010000002.1:5550793-5562500 GCA_037577145.1 Brachypetersius gabonensis | reverse complement strand
ACATGAACACTATAAAGGCTAAGTTTTTACTCACTTATCGCATGTGATATCGCCATGGCAACACTCAACAACATTATTGCATATCGCATGTTTTCCTAATATCGTGCAGCCCTAGTGGTGGTGAAAAGAGCTGAAATTAAACCTGGTGTAATGACGTTTAGTGACTATGCAGCTCGCTGCTGGAACAAACTGCCCGTCAGTATCAGATCTGCACCGACTATAGCTTTAAAAAGCTGCTAAAAACTGCACTATTCTCTTCCTTTTACATGTTTGCACTTCTACAGCATTTTCTTCTATGTATTATTTTATTTCTTTTATCTCTGCCATTATCTTGTTCTATTTTCATTTTATTTTATTCTGTAAAGCACACTGAAATAACTTTTCTGTATGACAGTATAAATAAACTTGAATTATTAAATCTATGCCAGAAGCAACAAGTGAAAGGTAGGATTCAATATGTCCAGCAAAAGAATTTTCCTTCACAGTAAAGTGTTGGGTTACAGGAGGCATTTTGTTGTGGACCTCTGCTAATCATCAGGCTTTTGCTCCATCTTTTACTGAACTCTAAAGTGTGAGAGTGTAAACTGACCATTTTAGCATACCTGAACACAGCTGTGTGAACAGAACAGGATTCTTTTCTGCACTTAACTCATTCACCAAGTGAAGCAGCAGAAAACCAGAAAAACAGCACTCCGGGAGCATTGTGTGGCCACAGTACCTTAATCAAGGTACTTGGGATTTGAACCCACGACTTTCTGATCACAGGGCGAACTCCCCAACCACCATGAGGTCAGACACTGATGTTGGATCAGAAGGCCTGGCTCACAATCCCAATTCCAGTTCATCCCAAAGGTGTTGGATGGGGTTAAAGTTAGGACTCTGTTAGGACTCCATGTCTTTATGGAGCTTGCTTTGTGCACTGGGACACAGTCACGCTGGAATAGAAAATGTTTTTCCCACAAAGCGTCCACAAAGTTGGAATATGATGATGTCCAAAATGTTCTTAGTATGCTGAAGCATTAAGATTGCTTTTCACTGAAAGCAAGGGGCCACCTGAATTCAATAAATAAGAGTTACTGTATGTCCCAATACTTTTATCCATATAGTGTGTCTTAAGAATTTTATGAAGTCACTTTAATGGCAATGTGTTACTTTCAATTAGTCTTTCTCCAGTTAAAATAAAAAAAAAGGGAATGCCATGAGTTCTTCCCTGCGAAAATGGAATTCCTACATGCTAAAATATGACATATTCCTATTGCAAACAGTGTGTAAGATGAAGGCATCCAGCACAGATGAGGTTAGTGCAGGTTGGGGGGGCCTGGTGGCCTCTGCTGCTCTGGAGGGGCTGCAGCAATGTGACAGCTCTCTGTGCGAACACAACATCCTGGACCAAACCAAGCAGGGGGCGGGGGACACTCAAAAACACCTGATCTGTACGCATAAACTCCATCTCTGGCAAATAGTTTAGACTACTTTATTTCTCCAGAATGCTGTATATGTATCATCCACAGTGCAAATTTCCTCAAATGAGTGTAGCAGTCGATGGAGCACGAGTGAAGGGACAACAGCACCCCCCGTTCTGGCTATATTGGTTCGTCCGCCCGCCACCCATCAGGAAGAGTGTATAAACATCAGCACCTTTGACTGAAATCAGCTGAGTGCAGATTCCCGTTCCTCACACTCACTTGTTTATTTTTTTGCTATCACGTCCTTCTTCGATCTGGAATAGTTTAAAGTTTGGTCGACGGGAGCCTTATGGTCTTGTTTTCCCTGTTTTCCTTCACTGGGTGAGTCACTGTCTGCTATTATCTATATCTATATGCAGAAAAGTAAATGTTCTTTCAATACACAGCACAGTCCGATATGTGAAACTCGACTGATGGAGAAATATAAATGAGTCTGTAATAATAAGTAACCTTCATAACCTTTACCATTGTACCCTCAATGGGAAAAAACACCATGTGGACAAAAGTATTGGGACACGTACCTGTTTTTCAGGGTTTGGGGTCTAGGCCTCTCACTTCCAATGAAGGGTTTAGTCTCAGTGCTTCGGCTTGCCATGATATCTTGGACAACTTCCTGCTTCCAACTTTGTGGGCACAGTGATTTGGGGAAAATGCCCTTTTCTATTCCAGCAGGACTGTGCCCCAAGCTCCATAAAGACAGGGTTGGATGAGTTTGGTGTGGAAGAATTTGACTGGCCACACAGAGCCCTGACCCCCATCCAGCTCCGTCTTAAAGTCCATATGTTTGAATACAATGCCACTGTAGTCCCTGTTGTTATAATGGTCAACCGTCCCAATAGTTTTGTCCATGTATTGGAACTCAGGTTGTTTTCATTTGCAGGAGCTGTTGACTGCCAGGCTCTCTGAATGGCCTGGAATGGTCCAGGATTAGGAGGATTAGGGGGTGGTTATCAAAACAGACATGTCCCAAAACTAATTCTGAACCATATGGATTACGAGCTGGTTAGTGATGGAGCTGAAATCTTGACACCGCCCCTCAAAGGAGACTAATGTGGCTAAAGACCCTGCCGTTAGTCTGCTGATTATTATGTGCTGTGTTATTATAACAAGCTCAGATTCTCCCAACATCACATTTTTTTCTTGGGCAGAGTTAGATTATGTACGAAAGGCATGTCTGTTATCAGTAAGCTCTGATGTTGACATCCAAGGTTAGTGTCCAGAATGAACATGTTGTAACTGACCAGTGGCATCTCACCAAACACTTTTCAGTTTGGGATAAGGAGAAGTGCGTGTTTCCTGCTGATTAACTTGCCTTTCCAGAAGCATGAATATGTTCTAGTAAGATGAAGGTTGTTTACCCATATGTGTGTTGTCATTAACAGCCCCCTTTCGTTTTGGGATGAACACAGACTGTACTTCTCCTGTAAATCCCTGTTAAGGGAATGTCTGCTTGTGTGGGCCTGAACTTTTTTTTTATTGACCTTCTCTAAACTGAACTCTAATGTAATGTGCAGATCAATATGCCTTTTAGAATAGACCTAGTTATCTGTATGCAGGGTACACTGCATTTACAGTTGATATTTACAGTAATCCACTGTTTAAGTACAGCATATTGCTGTAAATATTACTGTAAATATTATGCATTGTGGGTAGGGATGGGTATAATTAGGTTTGACACTGATATGGATATTGATACTGGTTATCTATTATGATACTTACAAATAAGCAGAGTGATGTTGTCTCTATGATTTGGTGCAAAAACAAAGGTGCCACATGGAAAGATTCAGCTGTTATTTTATTGTTTCCTCTGGTTCTTGGATGCTCAATGATGGAGGTGCATTTGCTACAAATGTCTGGTCAACAATCTCTGGTTGTAATGTGCAGAGTGTTCCTCTTGTCCCTCCCACTAATCCAATTGGACATCAACCATTTGAAGATGGCAGCTATGTTAGAATGCATTAACGCTGACTAATTACTGATGGCAGCGCCGTTTGTCCAGAGGCTTATACATACACTATATGGACAAAAGTATTAGGACACGCCTGTTTTTAAGGCTTTGGGCCAGGCTCTTGACTTCCAGTGAAGAGCTTAATGTCAATGCTTACCAAGACATTTTGGACAATGCAATGCTTCCAACTTTGTGGACACAGTTTGGGGAAGAACCCTTTATATTCCTACAGCACTGTGTCGCAGAGTACAAAGCAAGCGCCGTAAAGACATGGCTGATTGAGTTTGGTGTGGAAGAACTTGACTGGCCACACAGAGCCCTGACCTCAACCCCATCCAGCACCTTTGCGATGCACTGGAATGGAGATTTTGATCCACACCGTCTCACCCAACATCAGTGTCTGACCTCATTAATGCTCTATAGAATGAATGCACACAAATTCCGACAGAAACTTGTGGAAATCCTTCCAAAAAGAGTGGAATCGGATACAACTGGAAAGAGGGGACCAACTCAATCTTGAAGTCATTAGTTCCTGTTTGTGTAATGGTCAAGTGTCCCAATACTTTTATCCATATTGTGTATGTTGCTCATTTTATTTGTTTTGTTTTTATAGTCGTGAGTTTCACTTGACAAGTGGGCTAAGCCAGAGGGCTTATTAAAACAGATGTCGAGTTCCTGCCCTCTTCGCCGTCTTAAAGGCTGATCTAAGTGCCTGTGACCAGGTGTCCCCAACTCCCGTCCTGGAGGACCGGCTCCCAGCACAGTTTGGTGATTTCCCTGCTCAAACACACTTAGTTCAACTCACCTGTGAACGCTCCCTCTCTCGGGTTAAGGAGTGTTTTGAAGAGAGGAACTACCAAACTGTGCAGAACACCTCCAGCAGCATCCCTGCACTGAAACGTGTGTATTTTGAAGTAAATAAATGAATGGTCTTGTAATTTATAGTATAATCACTCTGTTGGCCTGAAAAACTGTAAATAGCAAACTGTAAATAGTCACTCTTGTTATAAATGGGTAGTATATGGCTGGCAACTCTGCTTTCAGTCTTTTACTGTACATTAAGATTTGTGTTCTAAAGTGTATTGAAATGACAGTAAAAAGATAAAGCCACAATTCCCAAACCTGGTCCTGGAACCCTAGTGCTCCACATATTAAATAGCCTTTCCTGAAGTGCGTGTGTTAGAGCAAAAAACAAAAATGTGCAGGATATTGGGGTCTATGGGCAGATTTAGGAAATACACACACATGGTGCATGAAAACCCGGTGGTTGATGAGGAGACTGTGTTTGCATGTACTGTATGTCATACGCTTGCTTATCATTATATGCAGTCGCCTGACTAACCAATGCAAAGTGTCTCATTGCCTGTATTACTATACTGCTTTTGTCTTACAACTCACTCACTCACTGTCCTCCTCCTCCTCTTCCTCACACCCAGTTTCCTTCTCATACATCAATTGATAAATGGCAGTATTGGCAAGGTCTTAGCACATATAGTGCATTACTGGAGGGATGGGTGGTGTACAGATACGTCTGAGAGGGCTGTCCAGGGGCTCTCCAGCATCATCATGTATCAGAGAGATTCAGGCCTGGGCAGTTGAGAAAAAGCATTTGGGACTTTTTTGCACAAACAAAAAGTCCAAAACAATAATTATAAAGAGACTGTATGGAAGTCAGAGAACAACTTTCTTTGTAGTTCAGGGTCGAGAAAAGCTTCAGGATCAAGAAAAACTTACTCACCACAACCAAGTATCCTGTGGAGAGTAAAAGCAACATTCTTCTAAGGCATGTGACACAGAGGACAGGGAAAGTTTTGAATGAACCACACAGAAGAAGTAAGCAGAACATGAGCTAAACAAAGTGCAGCTTCACAGGGCAGTGCACAACCTCACCACAGAGCACTCAGGTTCTATTAGACAGAAGTGCGACTGAAGCTCAACATGAAATGCTGTGTGTGTGTGTGTGTGTGTGTGTGTGTGTGTGTGTGTGTGTGTGTGTGTGTGTGTGTGTGTGTGTGTGTGTGGAACAGAAATATGCTTGTTGACTTCCTATCTTTCCTGAACACACAATGGCTTATGGTAATGATTAGCCCACCTGTCTGTCTCTGTGTCTCTTTCTGTATCTGTCTCTGTCTGTCTCTTTCTCTGTCTTTCTCTATCTCTGTCTGTCTCTCTGTCTTTCTCTCTCTCTCTCTCTTTGTTTCTCTCTCTTTCTGTCTCTGTCTCTTTCTGTCTCGTCCTCTGTCTGTCTCGTCCTCTGTCTGTCTCTCTCTATCTCTCTCTTCATAGTTTTTCATTTATCTAGTTTCTTGCTCCCTACTTTGAACATCTGTGTACATTGTTATGACTTCTGATCTATTCCTTACTTTTTCACATTGAAAGATTTTGCAGCTTTTAGATTTCATCAGTATTCATTTATTTTTCGGTGAATATCCAATTCAAATGCAGTAATGATATTTAATCGAAATAAAGTAAATAAATAAAACGTGGCATTTGGCAGACACCCTTACAATAACTTACAATAATTAGGGACAGCCCCCCTGGAGCAACTTTTTAAGGGTCTAGCTCAAGGACACAGTGGTAAAAAGTGGGGGGTTTGAACGTTGTGCATCGGATTCACAGGCAAGTGTTCTATCCACTAGACCTCTACCGCCCCTAACAGCATAGCTGATTATGGCATTAATTAAATATCATTACTTCACTAGGGGCACAACAATGGCACTGAAGCCTTTTGATATCTCAAGGCAAAAATGTGACCGTGCGTGGAGAACAGATTCCTATTCATTAGAATATCCAAGGCAGCTGCATCCAACTATCAGGACAGGTCAACACCACACTTTCAGCCTGGGGCAGCTGGTGGTCTGGTGCTAAGGGAGTTGTGTCTTCAATCAGAGTGTTGTGGGTTTGAATTCCAGGACTGCCAGTGGCACCACTGACGTTCCCATGAGAAAAGAACCGCCCGACACACTGCTGCATTGCTCCTTCACTGTGAATGGGTTAAATGCAGAGAACTATTTCATGCTGTTCACACTGTATGCTGTGGTGTGTTCACGTATGACAAATGGACGCTTTACACCTACAATAAACAGCATGTGTCTCTCTCTCCTCTCCCACCCCCACCACCCGCCTTTGCAGCGTGTTGTCATATGCCACACTTTTCCCGTTTCCCAGCTCTAGCTCTAGTCTCGTTTGTGGATTATGCAACAGCATGGACACAATTATCATTTTGCTTCATTTAAACTTTGACAAATATGAAACAATCAAACAATGATGAGAAGTGGCGGTTAAAGACCTGGCGTGGGAGCTGAGGTCATTGCTCTCTGGCTGTGTTCTGCTGGGTCAGGAGTGAGGACATGTTTGTATTTGATGGTAATGGAGGCACGTGTCTGAGTTTACTAAGCCCTCTAAATCTCTAGATGTGCAGTTTTGGCTCAGGCCAGGGTGTGTGCGAGCGGGAGAGGGCGCGTGGAGCTCCTCGTGGCTTTTATCATGGCGACTGAGCAGATGTCCTCTGTTCTAAGCGAACAGTAATCTTTGTTCGTAGTGTGTAGAAGTGTGTGCAAGTGAGTGTGTGTGTGGATGCATGTCTTGGCTGGTGGGGGACTGCTTAATTACACTGCACTGTACTCACGTGTGTGTGTGTGTGTCTTGAAAAACTGATTGCTGAAAAAATATAATCAGTATTTTCATTGTTTATTTTAAAAGCCTCAAAAATAAGTAGTTTTTACGGATGTTTTTTTATTATTATTTTTACAGATACTATGTTCCAAAGAACATGCTCCAGGAACTGACTGGAAGCAGAACCAAAAAAACACACGCGCACACACACACGCATTTGCTTTTAAGCACGTTCACAACTTTGAATGATAATTTCTAAAAGAAAAGTTGTCTGTACTAATCAATTAATTAATTAAATCTTGCTCTTCATCGTCTTTGCACAAATATTGATTGTGTGTCACTATGCAGCAAGAGAAACAAACAAACAAACAAAACCCGTACATTTTCTACCTATCGATTCATCTATGAACTGATCCCAACCCAGCAGGGCATTCAGCAGCTGTAGCATGAACAGAGTAAAATCAGTAGTGTGGCTGATGATGCTTAATAAAAGTCTCTCTCTCTCGCTGTCTGTTTCTGTGTCTCTCTCTGTCATTCTGTCTCTCACTGTCTCTCTCTGTCTGTCTCTCTGTGTCTCTGTCTCTCTCTCTCTCTGTCTGTTTCTGTGTCTCTCACTGTCTCTCTCTGTCTGTCTCTCTGTGTCTCTGTCTCTATCTCTGTCTGTCTCTCTCTCTCACTGTCTGTTTCTGTGTCTCTGTCATTCTGTCTCTCTGTCTCTCTTTATCTGTCTCTCTGTTTCTCTGTCTCTCTCTCTCTCTCTCTCTCTCTCTGTCTCTCTCTCTCTGTCTCTGTTCAAAGGACAGTTGATGGGTAATGTGTCACTGTCACACCTTAAAGGTACGTTTACAGGAGAAGATAAACTGATAATTCACTTTTGCCTGTTTATTGTAGTTCATGTTGTTCCATTTCTATTGGTCCATACATCATGAGGTTTTGAGCCCTTGTCAGCTTTCAGATTATGTAAAAAAAAAAAAAAAAAATATATGAAAGAAAAATACAAGGGGATCAAGCACAGCTAGTCTTGAACCGCCGTTGCTCAAAAGAAGAGGAAGACCTGCATCTAGACTCTTTTCAGTCTTGGCCCCCCAGTGATGGACCAAACTCCCTCTTGCAGTCAGATCTGCGGAGTCCTTCACCTCTTCAAGCGTCGTCTGAAGACCCGCCTCTTTAAGAAGTATCTTGGCGACTAGCCAGTCCTCCCACGCATCTCTTATATATCTTTTCCTATATATTCACAAATCCCTCGGCCACTCGCCCTCTTAACTGGTTTACTGTTTTTTAGTGATGCTCCGATCAATCGGCCGAAGATCGGTATCAGCCGATAATCACATTTTATGATTCGATTCGATCAGGAACCGATCACAATTGATGACGTCAATTCGTGAGGGCGTACACGACGAGTGGGGACGTAAATGTTTTGGCGCCGCAGTCATGTCATCGTAGGTGTGGAATTACTACGGCGTTTCGAGAAACAATAAAAAATTCGCTATTTGCCGTTTATGTTCCAAAGAAATCTCACGTGGAGGCGCATTGTCCAAAACATTTAATACAACGAACCTCATTCGGCACTTAAGAACAAGCCACCGCGAGTCGTATGACGAATACTAAAAACTGGCAACTGCAAAAAAGGCGACGGTAACTAATAATGCGACTCTCACTCAGCCATCAATTACAGATATTCTGAAAAAACACGAACTGTACTCACCAGACAGTGAGAAAGATAACCGTGAAAATAATGGAATTTATATGCATTGACCACCAGCCTCTGTCACTGTTATTTTATCTGAAAAAAAAAGTTAATGGTGATCAGAGAGCTTACGGTATATAAACTTGAAGCATCAAAATCTGCATTGGTATCGGCCGATCACCATGACAAAACATCAGTACTTGGTATCGGTGGCAAAAATCCTGATCGGAGCATCCCTACTGTTTTTACTTACTTTACTTACTTTACTGACTTGCTTTTTCTCTGACAGGGTTTGTTATGGTGTGTAACTCCAGCAGTTACTCAGTTAAATAGCTGTTGTTGATTTAAGTATAGCTTAACAGGTTTAAGAACAGTTGTGGACTACTTTAAGCACTGATGTACGTCGCTCTAGATAAGGGCGTCTGCTAAGTGCCGTAAACATAAACAAGGATAGACATACATTGTTGTGACTGTGATGAAATACTAATTTGTACTATTCAGCATTTTTTATTAATACCTGCATGTCTTTTTGGACTGATGATGGTGCAGTGGGTGGTTAGGGCGTTGGCCCTGCGATCAGAGGGTTGTGGGTTTGAATCCCAGAACTGTCAGTGGCACCACTGAGGTACCCTTGAGCAGGGTTCCGTGCCCCCACACTGCTGCATTGCTGGCTGCCTACTGCTTCACTTGGTGAATGGATCAAATACAGAGAGAATTTCACACTTCACATGCTGTGCCGTGTTCACTCATGACTATTAGGGGCTGCTTTACTTTCTAAAAGTCATTTTTCATGATGTAGAGTCAAAATATAAAAAGTCTTTTTTGCTTTCAATGTAATCAGTGTTTTTTTTTTTTTAAATCTTATATTTATTTATTAAGTAAAACAAATCCACTATACCCGTGACATGTCGCCCCCCTGCTAAGAAGTGTTTGTTTTTACGCTGTGAATCTGTGAAAGATCAATAAAATGGTCTAATAAAAATTGCTGTCGTTAATCGGTTTAAAGTTGTTTAAACTTTTCTCTGTTTTTCCCCACCAGGACAGCACACTGAGCATGCTGGGACAGGACTGAGGCATGATGGATCCTGAGGAGGCGGAGCTCCAGAATGACTACCGCTACCGTAGTTATGCAGCCGTCATCGAAAAGGCGCTGCGCAACTTTGAGTCTTCGAGCGAGTGGGCCGACCTCATCTCTTCTCTTGGAAAACTCAATAAGGTGAGGTCAGGGTCAAAAGTCGAAAAAAAAAAAACCAAAAAAAAACCCACTGCCATACACCCCAGACACACACACACACACACACACACACACACACACACACACACACACACAAACAAACAAAGAAAGACACCACCTTGCCACCACTGTGCTGATGTCACTGATGCACTGAGGATATATTTGGGTCTTGGGTTCGAATCCTACCTTCAGCAAACCACGACTGGGTCCCTGAGCAAGACCCATAACCCCAAGGTTGCTCCAGGGAGACTGCCCCCTGTAGTTAGGGAACGGAAGTTAAATGCTGTAAATCTAATGTTTTTGGTCGGCGGTGGTGGTCCATTGTGTTTATGGAGAATTTTTTGAGAATGAGCCCCAAAGTAACAGCTGAACTTCAGTCAGTAAATGTAATCCTGCAAAGTGCATCTGTATGGTTAGGTGTACAGTAACCCCCCAGTTTTACGCGGCTCGGGACTCGCGGATCCAGTCACACGCGGTTTTTCATTATACGCAGGTGCTCATGTAACGTAACCCCCGCGAATAACAGGAGATTACTGTATTTGACAAAATGAGCAGTGAGGTGAAGGTTAGGTGGACCTTATTAACCTTTGGCCCCTGTGCAGTGTGTGGTCTGGTGGTTAGGGAGCAATCAGAAGGTAGTGGATTTGAATCCCAGGACTTCCAGTGGCACCACAGAGATAGCGTTGAGCAAGACACCGTCTGCATACTTTGCTCCTGTTGCATCACTGACTACCTACTGCTTCACTTGGTGAATGGGTTAAATACAAAGAAAAAATATCACATTGTTTACACTGTGATATTTACCTGAATTGGATTTATTTGTTTGGTTTGTCTCCTGCTGCAGAAGATGGAGGAACTGATCATGCTTCTACATTTCATTGTGAGCTTTACTTCAGGGCTTCATTGTGTTAGCAGTGCTTGCAGTTTCAACAACGAGCCTTCTCTGTTTTTCTGACCATTCTGGTGTGGTGCTGATTTACAGGAGGAAGTTTACTCAACGCGCAGTTTACAAAAGGTCTATAGACCATATGGCTGCTGCCCACACTGTGGTTATAATGAATACGTGTAACCTTTTACTTTGTGAACACAGTTACACACTTATAGTTTATGTAAACAGTACTTTGCACTCATTTCTTCACATTTTGCTTCTGAAGAGACAGATTTTCTTTTTGTAATATTGTTTTGAGTTTCTGAAGGACTTTCAAACACTCGTTTTCAGTCCAGTCCCTGACCCTGAGCACTTTCAGAGGAATGTTTTTGTTTGTTAAGCCTCACAGTGACCGACGTATGAATCATTCAAGCAGAACAAAACCATCTAATTTAAAGCTTAAAGAACCAGGAGCAGATGATTCCAGAGGGTCGGGCGGTGATCAGTACACTGGTGGTGCTGAATGTTGAGCGACTGGACCTCCTTTATCCAGGCACCTTGTATCTTCATACACTTTCACAGGCAGAAAAGTATTTTTGCACCAAAAGGTCATTCAAAGAAAATTATGAAGAAATGAGGGGTGGCTCTAGATTTTTGCAGTGTGTGTGTTTTCTAGTATGTATTTAAATGTATTTAGTTTAAATCTGAAATCTCTTTGTCCCCCTGTCTCTCTGTCTGTCTGTCTGTCTGTCTGTCTGTCTGTCTGTCTGTCTGTCTGTCTGTCTCTGTCTGTCTCTGTCTGTCTCTGTCTGTCTCTGTCTGTCTCTCTCTCTCTCTCTCTCTCTCTCTCTCTCTCTCTCTCTCTCTCTCTCTCTCTCTCTCTCTCTCT
>JBBJLR010000002.1:5538889-5550693 GCA_037577145.1 Brachypetersius gabonensis | reverse complement strand
GTGTGTGTGTGTGTGTGTGTGTGTGTGTGTGTGTGTGTGTGTGTGTGTGTGTGTGTGTGTTTTCCTTATTATTATCATTTTGTTTGTGTTCTGAATTTGAAAAGGCTATACTCAAATGTAAATCTGCACTTAAATATTTTTTGTGTTGAATCTTATCTGTGCCTTTATCTCAGGCCCTCCAGAGTAATCTGAAGTACTCTCTGTTGCCTCGGCGTCTGATCATTGGAAAGCGGCTGGCTCAGTGCCTACACCCTGCTCTACCCAGCGGCGTCCATCTTAAAGCACTGGAAACCTATGAGGTCATCTTTAAAATCATCAGCACAAAATGGCTGGCCAAAGACCTCTTCATCTACAGGTTGGTGGAGATGAGCCCACAGAGAACGGCTTCGTACTGTGCTCTGCTTCTTGCGGTAGTTTCATAAAGCGGTAAGAATGAGAGGCAGGGCCTTCCAGTGGTTTAACCATGGGTTAAGGGGTGCTATAAACAGTGACCGCATCTAAAAACTAGAGTGTTTCCTCGTTTTGTGAGTAGATTTGGTTAAAAACATCTGCCAAATGAATGGAGTGTGATTTAACGGTTGACTCTTATTTTTTTTTATCCAACAAAAAGTCACGTCATCATGCTTCGTTCAAGCAGACTAACCGGTGGGGCAGCTGATGGCCTGGTGGTTAGGGATCTGCCCCAGCCATCGGAAGGTCGTGGGTTCATATCCCTGGACTGCCAGTGGCACCACTGATGTACTCTTGAGTAAAGTAGCGTCCCCACACACTGCTCTCTGGGTGCTGCATCGCTGGCTGCCCACTGCTTCACTCAGATCAATGAGTTTAATGCAGAGTTATTTTGTGCTGTTCACACTGTGTGCTGTGTGGTGTAAAATATAACAAATCGACACTTTACTGTTGGCAAATACATACAGATATTACAGTCGTTGCATGCTGGATTGTTAAAGGCTATATTATGTATTTTTTGAAGGCTTCAGTCATGCCTCAGAAAAACACATTTTAGAACTGGCATTTGGAATGTAGGTGTCATTTCACCACTGTTTAGCTTAAATGTACATTTAAACAGCACCATGTCTGTACAGTGGTGTAACAACAAAACAGGTAAACAAGAAGTTAAAAATGGCAAAGTTTTGTTCCATGCCTTTCTGTTGGAAGGCCAAATAAACCACATTTACCTTTTAGTGGGGGTTACCTGAAAATGGTCACAGCCAGAGGAGGAAATCCATCCAATGTGTATTACTAGATGCAATAAAGCTCCTCTGTAGAGCCAGATGGTTCATACGCCCGTTGATTGTCAAGATATCTTTTTCCCATTTGTTGTGCTGATAAATTAGTCTAATAGTTATTACAGGGGGTCCTTGAGTTACAACAGTCTCGTCATACGTTTCCAGTTTACAACGCTGACTGCCACTCACATTCGACTCACACCATTAGCATCGAACTTGCGAGCTACTTGGGCGAACTAGTTAGGTTGCGTGTGGCGGTAGAATACACAGTAACGCGGTGTGTGAGTGAGGGAGTTTTCCTTTTCCTTTTTTGTATATTTCTTTTTGTGTTTTTATGACATCACTGTCAAAGGAAGGGACCAGAGTTGTAACTCAAGAACCCCTTGTCTAATATTTGAAGGAGGAAATTCAAGCGAAACCATAGTCATTTATAAAATGATAAATTCTTGTTAAAACCTTTTTCAGTGGTACCAAAGTCCCATTTAATCCATTACTTACATGCCATTATTAGCATATACCCTGGTAATATTTGGAGATGGTAGGAAAAACTTGATGCCATTTTTATTATTATTATTATTATTATTATTATTATTATTATTGTTATTGTTATTATTACAAAAGTGTTCAAGATAAAACAATACCCCTATTTCAACTTACTTTGACCCTCATGCTGCTGCGCTCTGTATAAGCCTCTGTTAGTCAACTTTTTAATTTGTTTTTGATGTAATCAAGCTGTAAGAAGGTTTTGTACGGTCAGCCTCTGTTTCCTGCATCCATGAGTGTCTGTGTACTGCACCATGGAACTCCTTGCTGTGTGTTTGTTTTAATACACAGTTCAGGGCTGTTCCCTCTCCTGGCTCACGCAGCCATGTCCGTGAAGCCGGCTCTGTTGACTCTGTACGAGCGCTACTTCCTGCCCCTGCAGAAAGCTCTGCTCCCCAGCCTGCAGGCCTTCATCACGGGGCTGCTTCCTGGCCTGGAAGAGGGCTTGGAGGTCTACGACAGGTACCCATTTAGTTTCTTACATTTGGAAGTGGCTTTTTAACATGACTCTTATTTCTGTTAAAGCATTAAGTTCAGTCATTTACAAAAGGCCATTCAGAAGGAGTCTTGCTAAAAACTAAAAAGACTGCAGATTCAGACAGATTCAAACCACACGTCTCGACTGTAGCCCTTTAGATTATTGTCCTTCCCCTGGTGAGAACAGAGGAGATCAAATCGATTTTAAACTTCTTAAATAGGGTTTCAGGTTAACACTTATAGATCTCTTGTGCTTTACTTTTTTCACTCTTTTGGTTTCTGTATCTCTCTTTCTCTCTTTCTGTATCTCTCTCTCTCTCTCTCTCTCTCTCTCTCTCTCTCTCTCTCTCTCTGTCTCTTTCTCTTTTCTTTCCTCTCTCTCTCTCTCTCAGGACGGATGCTCTCTTGTTGAAGTTATCAGTGTTGGTGGGTCAGTCGGTGTTTTATGGAGCTCTCTGGGGGGCAGTCCTTGTGTCTCCACTTGTGCGGCTCCCAGCTTCTCTCTTCATCGTCACACACTTTGATCGCATGGCCACCAGCTGCGAGCAGAAATACATGCTGGGCACTGACCATAGACTGGCAGTGAGTGTGTGTGTGTGTGTGTGTGTGTGTGTGTGTGTGTGTGTGTGTGTGTGTGTGTGTGTGTGTGTACTTACCCATGTTATTTTGTATGCCATCACATCCCATGTTCTTATTTTAGAAAAGCAAATAATGGAAGTGGCTTGTAATCGACTCACCCACTCACTCAAGTGTGTACTCACTGACTCACCACCCCACTCACTCACTCTCTCAGCAGACTGAGGATTCTCCCTAAGATGGAGCAATCAACCAGCTTTTACACTCATCACTGAAAGGGGAACACCTATATGGCAGGATGTCACAAATGCATGTGTGCTTACAGTAAACAAAGTCAAGTTTGTGCAAATATTAAGTAAGAAATATGTACTAAACTCCGCTTTAACAGGTTCACAAACACTGGGCAGATTCAGTTGATAAGAGTGATAAGCACTGGCAAAAAATACCAGGGATGCTATGACAGAGTAGTGCTTTATGACCATCTGACTAATATACTGTTGGTCCAATCCACCAGGGCATAGACTGCTGAGGGTGCCCTGAAGTCTGACACCAAGACTTTAGCAGCGCATCCTTTTATGTTCTGTAAATTGTGCTGCGGATCTTGTTGTCCCAGCGTATCGCACAGATGCTCGATCAGGTTGACATGTGAGGAATGTGGAGGCAGAGTCAACAGCAACTCTTTTACACGTTCCTAAATCCATTTCTGAACACTGTGTAGTGTGGCAGGGTGCCTTTTCTTGTTGAAAGAGGGCACTAGCATCTCAGAATACCATGAACCTATTTGGCCAGTGGGTGAACCTGTGGCTCTTAGTGTACCCCTGAGACATCCACTGACTTAAAGATACACTATATGGACAAAAGTATTGGGACATATTGGTTTTTCAGGATTTGGGCCAGGTCTTCTCATCCAACATTGTTTTTGCAGGAATTTGTGCCCATTCATTCTGTAAAGCATTTACACTCAAATTTTGTGGAAAGCCTTCCAAGAAGAGTGGAAGCTGTTCTAGCTGCAAAGGGGGATCAGCTTCATATCACAGTATCTGTATTTGAATGCAGTGTCGGTGTAATTGCCTCAAGTCCCAATACTTTTGTCCATATAGTGTATCTGGGCAGTACTTATCCTTTACTACACAGATTTTGTTATATCTTTTTTTGGTCTATGTTTTAGGTGAAAGCAATGTGTCTCTCTCTGCAAGACACAAATGTCCTGGTCCAGAGGAACATGCTGGAGATTCTTCTGTACTTCTTTCCCTTAGCAACAAGTCTGGTCAGTATATCTCCTTTCCTTTTTCCTAACCAAATAAAACTCTAAAGACCCTCCGTCTGTTTGACTGTCAAGCACTAGAGTAAATAAATAAAGTAAGTGGGAACTAATGTTTCCAAAGTAACAGTGTTTGTTTTTGACATTTAAATACACCGAACACTAGAAACCACTGACAGGTGAAGTGAATAACATTCATTTCATTATAGTCTCTCGAGGGGTGGGATATTTTAAGCAGCAAGTGAACAAACAGCTGAGTGAATGGATAAGAGCCGAATTGTCAGGACTAAACAACACATCGCGCCACCTGATCAGAGCATCTCTTAAACAGCAGTTTTTGTGGGGTGTTCCTGGTATGCAGTGGGTTCCTGGTACACCAGTTAAAACAAATTAGTAACATTTGAGAGAAGCGTGTGATGATTTAAGAGTGCATTTTGCACTGTTCCAGCCTAGTGGTTGTAAGCTACCTTATTTTATTGGCTTCATTAGCCTCCACAGCAAAACTGAAAAGGCAACAGGACATATCTTAGCTGGTCAACAGCATTTATGGCACAGCCAAAGTGCAAATAGAAATTTGACTCTTGCATTAACTGTGTAGTGAAGCTCCTGCAGGTGTGTGTGGAGCTTGTGGGTAACTTTTCCTTTTACCTGTTGTTCCTATAGGATCCTCAGAGGAGCACTATCCCTTTGAAACACGAGGAGATGGTCACAGTGGTGTCTGCAGCCTCTCTCACTCTGCTCAGGAGAGACATGTCACTCAACCGCCGCCTCTATGCCTGGTTTCTAGGTATAAAAAACGTTTCTTGCTAAAACCGTACACTTTAACTGAAGAATTCCCAAAACTCTCAGTAGGGTGGTATAATTCCTCACTCTAGACTTACCTAACATACACTATATGGACAAAAGTACTGTGACGTCTGACGATGACACCAACAGGGACTTCAATGACATTGCGTACAAATACGTAAACTTAAATGTGAAGTTGGAAGGATTTCCACATGATTTTGTGGAGTATTTTTGTGGAAATTTGAGCCTGTTTGTTCTGAAGAGCATTTATGAGGTCAGACACTGATGTTGGACGAGAAGGTCTGGATCACAGTCTCAGTTCCAGTTCATTTCGGAGGTGTTGGACGGGGTTTAGGTCAGGACTCTGTGTGGACCAGTCAATTTCTTTCACACCGAACTCATCCAACTATGTGTTCCAGCTTTGTTGTACTGGAGCACAGTTATGCTAGAACAGAAAAGGTTCTTCCCCAACCTGTGTCCATGAGGTTGATAACATGGCGTTGGCCAAAATGTCTTACTGAAGCATTAAGGTTAAGCCCTTCACTGGAAGAAAGGGGACGCCTGAATTCAATAATTAAGAGGTATGTCCCAATACTTTTTTCCATGTAGTGCATTAGGTCTTACTTACACTAGGTATGCCATGCCTAAGCACGATCGTGCACCGTTCCCATTCCCCTGCAAGCCTGCACTCATATTGCAATCAATGTTGGGGACCAGGGCACGTTCGTGTCAAATTACAGCATCATTCACAGCTTTGTTCTTTTTGTGCGCTGAGCTGATTTATGAAATGCATCCTGCGCCTTCAGATGCTGAACACACAGTTTACCAGCTTTTCACGACATTGTTCTATGGTTCTTTGGTGTTCACTTTGGTGTTTGTTAAATGGGACAGTCACATTTGAGTTCCATGCTTGTTCAGGTAGATCTAGTGTGATCACTAATAATGGCCAACATAAAATCCCTGTAAATTATACCCTGCGTTAGGTAATGCCTCACTCTTCCCTACTAACAGAATAATCCACAGTCTACTTCATAAAGAACTTTAAGATTAAGAAACGAAATCTAAAGCCTGCAGTTAATGGGATGAGGGTTCATTTGGTTCATTGAAACATTGCTATCTATTTTTAGCATTGTGCTTAAAATTTTAATACTTTTATGTGTGTTTTGTGTTTGTGTGTGTGTGTGTGTGTTAGGCCTAGACTTTAAAGGAGGCATGGTGGCTCCAGATATGAGCTTGTATACGACAGTAGAAGAACATACGAAACACTACTTCAACACACACTCCAGGGAACTACTAGAGCAGGTACTGTTAACCTCTCTCTCACACAAACACATCTATGCAGTGAGATAAATGCTGCTCCAAAATGTAACTAAGGTGTAAATTGTCTTTTGGTGTTTTTATAAGTAAGTGTTTAAACTATAAACAATATATAAAGGTATACAAATGATTGATGTATAATTCCCTTGTCTATGAGGAGAGTGCATGATGCTAATACAAAGTAGAACCAGCTTTCTGCTGCTTGTTTCACTGCACTAACACAAGCAGTTAAGTGCAGGTGATATACTATTCGTGTAGTTTAGTGAATGTTGGAAATTCCTAACTTTTCCCTGAAATCAGCTCATTATATAGACTATTGCGGATAGCATGGAGCTAATCGCATAGCTAACAAAAACAATGGAGTAAAACCCATGCTAGCTACATCCTACTTTTATGTATTGTGTCAATAAACGGTATACTCGCAGGAAAGACCTTAGGACAAAAGGAAAGAAAGTGTAGAGGAGAAGTGACGCCATAATTGCCCAGTTGTAAAATAATGGCTTAATAGCAAAAGGAAGTGCACCACTGGAGTTTGCTACCGCTAATTGTGTTACTGCTAATTCTGTTAAGGCTAAATCCCTTAAAAGTTATCATTGTGTTTTCATCATTGAGTTCTGCTTTGACAGAATTAAAACGCCCTGTTGTAGACGTCTCTGTGCGACTTTGTGATGGTTTGCTAAGTGTCCTTCACAGGTTTAAGTTTACACCACTCTCTGTACAGGCACTGGTCAACATCTTGCAGCAGAAGGACATTGAGAAAGATCCAGACAACATCACCGACTACGTCAGACCTTTCCGCATCATTATCAGTTTACTGGACAAATCCGAGATTGGTATAGATGCTCAGACACACACAAGTACATGAACTAGTATCAGAATCAACACACTCACTGACTCTCCTCTCTCTCTCGCTCTCTCGCTCTCTCTCTCTCTCTCTCTCGCTCTCGCTCTCAGGCCCATTGGTTCTGTCTGATGTGCTGTTGGAGGTGATCAGAGCGTTTTATGGTTACTGCAGAGAGATGCTGGGGGAGGACACTTTTAACTCCAGTCTCTCTGGCAACCAACTCACCAGGTCAGGATCTGAGTGAAAAAATGGTGGAGTGAATCAAATAAAATGGTCATATGTGACATAAACTCACCTAGAATTTTTGGCCAAGCCTGTACATAAATAATATGTAGATTTTGGATAGGGCTCAAAAGGATGTTCTTCTGTGTGAATGGAAATATGATGGATGTGTGATACGATGGGTAGATGTCATGTTAACTTGTATCTTCTCTGTGTCTTGGGTTGTGCAGTAAGATCAAAGAGAACAAAAACGCTTCGGAGATCATTAAGACTGTAAATATGTTGGTGGCAGCCATAAGCAGTGAATACCTCTGGGACTACATGACCAAACGCTTCCAGACATGTGTCAGGTACGTACACGCACACACGCACACACACAAACGTGCAAACACACACACAAACACGCGCGAACAAGCACACACACACACGCGCGCGCGCGCAAACACACAGTGGCAAATGAAGCAACATGATTATGGTCATTATTATTAGTGGTAGTTGTGGTACTAGTCTCTTAAAAATCATGAGAAATATGAGTGTCTCCTATTTTTCAGCTCCTTAAGTGACCCAGCAGAGATGCCTTCCCCTAAAGTATGCAGTCCTCCTCCTTCAGTAACGGAGCTCTCCAACCTCATCATCTTCCTCCTGGATGTTATTCCTTTGGTAATTCACTAGTGTTCTTATATTTTGTTATTAGTGTGATTGCGGAAGTGCACATGTTTTCAGATTTTTAAGCAGGGGCAGAGTATTGATCATTTAAAAAAATTTGATTTTTGTGGTCGAGTCAAATCCGTTATGTATGGGGAGAGACAGCAGAAGGGCGAGGGACCTTAAAAGTAAATAGAGGAGAGAGAGTCAGACCGCTAAGTAAAGGATTGAAACGTTGAGCAACTCCTTAACAGACGTTAAAGCTCAGATGAGTTAAAAAAAGACATATGTGACTGTTAGTTGTGGTTTAATTAAAAATAATCAGCTATGTGTGATTTTCCCATCCATTTTGGGTCGAGTGATCTGCGCCCCCCCCCCCCATTTATCCGTCCTTAACCATAAATTGCTCATGGAAGTTCAGTCTAGTTATGAAAGTGTTTGATGACTCAAACAAAGAGACACACTACCAGCATCCTACAAACATATGGTAGAACAGAAGTGCAACAAAGTGTGTACTCCTATTTAAACTTTATTATTTATTAGACTTCTTATCTTTGTAACATGTTTGAAAAGTGTCAGTATCTATTTACTGTGCATTCTTTTAACCCACTTTTCATACCGAAACTGTGTTTTCCAAAAGGAACTTTATGCAGAGATCCAGACTCAGTACCTGCCGCAGATGCTGGGCACTATGCTGCAGTTTCTGAGTACATACATGACCTCTCTCAGCCTGCCTGAGCTCACACAGGCTCTCAGAGCTTGTTTTAAAGTGCTCAGTAAAATCCAGATGCCTGTGACCTATATAGACATGGAGGCAGAGTCTCCGACACAGAAGGCAGAGAAAACACAGGTATGATCAGTTAGTTTTTGTTGTTCTTCTTTTTCCTCCTTCTTGTTCTTTTTCTTATACTTTTTTCTGAAAAGGTTTACTGATAAAGATATTTGGCCAATTGAATTTTTGATCTTGGATGTTATTGTGATTTAGATAATATGATCTATATTTATATTTATATATTATAAAATAGTTTGCCCTTCTCCAAACTTGAAGAGGTTTGATAACAGCTTGATTCAGGATTGACCAGGCTGGGGCAGAGAGGGCCTGTAGGGGTGTGGGAAGCAGGGCAAGATGCACAATTTGAAGAACTCATTTCTGTCAGTTTACTTCTCTTAATGTGTCATAGGTTTATGTCATTCTATACATACAGAACTCACAGATTTAGCTTCACAGTATACGAACATTTACCATTTCCTCCCACTTCTGTACTGCATCAATGATTGTTAACCCACTAATTCTTCTAGCAGGTGATTCTAGACCCTAAAACAGAGGAGGCTGGTGACCAGGCTGGTCTTAGTAATGATAGACCGGCGGCAGGGGAAGTGAATGTGAACAGACAAGGTGCAGAGGACGCGAAACCCGAATCAGCTGTGTATCCACCCCTGCGTTCTGAAGACAGCGGGCTGGGGCTTAGTGCCTCACCCTCCGAGCAACAGCTTTTTCCAGGCCATGATTCTTCAAACCTCTCTTCAGGAATTTGCAGTGAGACAGAGAATGTTTGGAGGAAAGGAGGAAGGCTGGAGAATATGTCCAAATGTGTACGGGACATACTGGCATGCATCATCATCAGGTGCGCTACTTTTCCCTGCTATGTACAATTAAAGCGACATGCGCGTCTTATTTAAAAATATTATTTATTTATTATTTGCCCAATTGTTTCCTCATGTCAAATAACGCCCACCAGCAGGAACTCCCCCTTCACACACACTAATGCCAACAGTGGGAGGGTGAACTGCTAATCCTCATCAGATAACGTACCTAAAGCAAAACACTATCTAGGAGACAGCACAGAATAAAATTTCCCATTCAGGTTGGGTTATGTGGTTTCTAACAGTGCATGAAAGTAACTTTTAAAAGCTAAATAATCAATGAATTTGATATTTGATAAAAAATTAGAATGGGAATTTAAGAAGTAGTTTTATTTTTGAGAAAAGAGCAAATCGTAAATGACAGAAAAAATAGTTATTAAACCTAAACGTTTATTAATGCTCTGTTCATCTCATTGGAATGAACCGATATTTGAATATCAATACCAATGTTTCAATATCAATACCGATTTTGAAAACCTGTCAGCAAGTACTGATATTTCTCATGTTTCTGGTATTTGTTATTTTTAAAATTATTTTTACAAACACTTTCAAATTATATTCTATAAAACGTTAAAAATGAACTGTTTTCAGATGTTTGCGCTTCACTTAATATAAGAGTCTAAAAGCTCTCATGCTCAAACTACTCAAACCCTGTACTGACCCACAGGAAGAAATGCACAGCTAACAGCATGACGTCACCCACTGAGAGTATGTGCTATTTCAGGATAGATTTGTTGCACACCTGGATAGATTTAATTTAGTCCAGTCCAGAACAGTGCACTAATAACAAGCCAGTGCCAACACCTGTTATCGGACCAGTGCCATCTGTAACCACTTTAAAGCTACACTCAATGCAGAAGGTACTATTTCTTCAGTTGGCTGCGACGAAAATAATGTGACCTTGTTTTATTTATTAAACAGAAAGGCATGTGATAGAAAGAGACATTCAATATTGTTTCCCAGATTGTGAAAGATGTAGCTGACATGTCAACTGTAGTCTCAGCCTTAGTTAAAACTTCGTAGAGGACACAAACTGCAGCGAAAGTCAAACATTCTTTATCTTGTGCTACTGGAATGCAAACATGTAATTTGTATGAAATCACCTGTGCTGAATCCAACTAAAAAATTTCAAACGCATCCATATTTGAAGTTATATAACACATTATTTTGCAAAAATTTTGGATTTTGATGCACATATTGTTGACCGCTGTTTCTGTCACGTGTATGTTTGCATATTCAGTGCTGTGAGAGTTTGGGCCTGTCGATGAGCTGACATCCGCTTAGTTTAAATCAAGACATATCACGGGCTCGTCTGTTTTATAGGGGTTTTTTGGGTATAGACCACTTTTGTTACATTTGTGGTGAATACACACTGTGTGATCATGATCAAAAACAGGATGACTGCTGACAAGCACTGTTTCGGAGTCCAGTACTGTATGATGCACAGAATCCAGTGCCAATTCTTCTTGCTTTCGGTTCTGCGGTAAGTGATTCTGCAGTTCTGATGGGGATCTGATGCTGGATAACTTAAGATCCTGACATGATCGACACAACGTGCCCTCAGATTTGAATTCAGCACAAAGTAGCAGACAGAAAGGATTTTTTTGTGTTGTCAGTGATCGTAACCACTCCTCCCTTAACCCTCTCTCCGCCTCCTTAGACACCTGCTGATTGTGTCAGATCCAGAGAAGGAGAAGGGGCAGGAAGAGGCCACTCAGCCTGAGCAGCGTTCGTCTCCACGGGGCAGGAAGCGATCGTCGTCTCGGGGCAAGGGCAGCCGAGAGCTGGGCCTGATCAAAGACAGACTAGCTGAGTTCTTCACTCCCAGCAAGCTACGGGTGCAGCCCGAGGAGGGCTGTGCGGGGGCGGCCGGGAGAGGCGGCAGGCCTTCGGATCAGTGGATGTCTGGGTTTCAGTCGCGAGGAAAAGCCGAGATCACTGAGGCCCATCGGCAGGCCTTTACAGCCGCATGCCATCTGCTGCTGGAGTGCACAACCTTCCCCGTCTACTACACCGAGGAGGAGAGCCAGGAGCTCCACAGCGCCATGTTCAACAACACAAGTACATGAAGTTTGCTATTAATCATGCGTAGATTCAAATACACATTAGGGCTGCACGATATATCGCAAATTTACCGTCATCGCGATACCAATGTGTGCAATATCCATATCGCTAAAGACTATCTGAACTGCAATAAATGGTGTTTTTCCAAAACTCTTCACCCAGAGCCACAGAGAAGAGGGCAAAAACATCACTGGGC
>JBBJLR010000002.1:5499668-5524108 GCA_037577145.1 Brachypetersius gabonensis | reverse complement strand
TGTGTGTGTGTGTGTGTGTGTGTGTGTGTGTGTGTGTGTGTGTGTGTGTGTGTGTGTGTGTGTGTGTGAGAGAGAGAAATAAACAGGTCGCTATTCTTTTCTGCATTATTGCAGTGTGCCTCCATATATGCTGTGAGTGCAGTAGTGTGTGTTGAGCAGCTTTACTATGATGATGAAGATGAGCCTTTATTTGTCACATACACTGTTACGTGCAGCAAAATTGGACCCCTCTAACTATAAATACAAAAACATCACACTTTGGGGGGGACAGGACAGAGGAGAGGAATGCATGTGGAGAGAGGAGAGAAAAAGAGCCCCTCCGGACTGTCCTTAGTAGGGCATTGTGAACTGGGGAAAAAAACACCTCTGCAATAAGCACATAAACACAAACACATTAAGACATGACTGGCAACTGGGGGGTGTGGAGGTGGAGGTAGTCCAATGTAGGCAACAGCCATCTGGTCCTGCAGCTGAAAAAGTGCCGGTCACAGACCTGTTCTCAGACCTGTGTGGGATGGGGGAAGGTGCTGTACTAGTGTATAAATCTCAAAGGCAAGCTTCGTGGGGTCATTTTGAGCTGTGACCGATTTCTTCAAGCGCCGATAACCCAGGGCCTCGCGTAATCCAACCAGCAGAAACCCAGTTATCATGGTTCCGAATAGGTAGATGTCTTCCACGTTCTCCAAGGAAAGGGCTGCCAGGCACATGACGCGCCACTTCTCCCACCCGTCCATCACGTATCCGGCCGCAAACGTTCCAGCAGGACAGGCTCCTCGTCGAGAAGATGGTGTCAATTGAGTTCAGAGACCAGTAGATCAAATCCATAATTCTGTAGTTCGGAGAGCAGGGCAAGGAGAGTCTCGGAGACAGACACTAAACAGGACAAGGTGAGAGAGCCAGCAGGAGAGATAGGGGAGGGAGGGAGAGAAAGATGCGACTGCCTTCGTCGAGAGCCAAGAGAGAATACCCCCTTCCTGCCTCTCGCCGAGGCGTGTTTTCTCCTGTGGTCTGTTTCCAGCAGCTTCACTTCTGATTCAGTTTCTGATGGATGAAACGGAGCCACCCACACACACTGGTCTAATTGTTGCAGTTGTAGAATAATGTAAGAGTGTTGTGTAGTCTAACATTTCCAAGGTATAAACTTTATATGTATATTTTTTTTTTCTCCAAACATTTTCGCCTGGATTTTTGAGTCAAGTGTCAGTAGTATATAAAACAACAATGACATGCACATTTTACACAGACACACTCCCACAAACTACAAAAGCAATAACCAGAAAAAAATGTTTTTTTCCATGGCCATATGTCTTATTGTAGCAGATTCATATTCTGAAAAGATGGCCATTATGAGAGCAGGTGGAAGATTATGTTAAAGATGTCTAGTCTCTCTTTCTGTAGTCTGCAGGCTGTGATGCTACAGACATGCGTAATGCTTGCAATGCCATCCTGGAGGAGTTCCCACACATGATCAGCACCATGGCCTTGCTCTGGGGTGTCATAAAGGGTGTTGACTCGAGCCACAGCAGCAGATCCTCCCCCACCTCTGTCTATTTTAAAAGTACAAAGGTATGTGCAGTTCTCCAGGTTTGTGTTTTACTGCTCTTCGTTCAACGGTTTGTCCTATTGAGTCTCACTTTTATAAAAACTGCATCTCTGAGTAAGTGCTTCTTAAACTGGAGAAAGTGGCCTTCTGGAGGGCAACAGGGGTGCACTGAGAGGTCCTTTTTAGTTTATTCAATATCCTATGGTAAAACAAAAAGTAGCAAACACTGGTCATATTTAGTTTACTTGATAACCGATTACAATTCACAGCCATCCAGTGCCACTTAATGTGTAAAATCAATGAACAGCGTCATGTATCTCATGAGAGAAGGTCAGTGATGGATTCCTAAAAAGCTAGCAAAGTGAACAAGCTTCTGGTGGGTGGGGAGGACAAAAGGGGGCAGGGATCTGGAGCAGCGGCACCCTTTAGCTATTAAAGGGCACTTAGACTGAAAATGTTAGGGTCCTTGTATTTCATGTCGTTCAGATCCTGAAGCAGAAGGTTTTGGGGTTCCTCACGCCGCTGATTCAGCAGTATGGGCTGCAGGTCATGGCCTCAGTGGCTGCCGTGTGGAGCACTAGGCGTGGCCGGAAGAGACGCTCCAAAAACCAGGTAAAAAACAATCTGTTGACATTATTTTGAAAACTGGTGTGTCTTTTTTCATTATACCTAAATATCAGGGAGTTTGATGGTCTGTTTAATGGTTTACTGGGATATTTGTTCCAATAGGTCTGAGACTTTAGTGAATGGCCTGTTTGTGCGTTTGTTTGTGGGCAGATCCTCCCAATTTCCAGTGATTCCCAGATGACCATTGTGGACTTGGTGAAGTCACTGAACACTCTTCACACTGACACCACTTTACAGCTCATGAAGGAAGTGGTGAAGAAACCCCATCAGAGCAAAGGAGAACAGGTACACACACACACACACACACACACACACACACACACACACACACACACACACACACACACACACAATCAGCCATAACATGAAACCACCTGCCTAATATCATGTAGATCCTCCTCACGCCACCAAAACCTGGACACCTGTCATAGACATCACAAGTGCTGTTGTATCTTGCTCAAGGCATCAGCAGCAGACTCTTTAAGACCTTCAAGTTGTGAGGTGGGGTCTCCATTGATTGGACTGATTTGACCAGCACATCCCACAGATGCTCGATCAGATTGAGATCTGGGGGAACATGGAGGCTTTGTCATGTTCCTCAAATTATATTTATATGCATATGAATGCCAGGATCCAGGTTTTCCCAGCAGATCAATGCCCAGAGCATCACAGTGCCTTCTTCCCAGGGTGCAGGGCTCACCTTTGTTCCCCATGTGCGTTATCCCTGCACCGTGGGAGCCCATGGCCCTGTTGCCGGTTTACTAGCACGACCTTTTGGTAGGAACTTACCGCTGCATACCAGAAGCTCTGACCCAGTCGCCTAGCTGTCATCATTTGGTTCTAATTAAAGGTGCTCAGATTTTTATGCTTGCCCTTTTTTTTTTCTGCTTTCAACACATCAACTTCAAGAACAGATTGTTTACTTGCTGCCTCATATATCCCACCCTGTCAGTGGTTTCAATATTGTGGATAATCTGCAAATACAGAGACCTCTGATCAATATTAAACGTGTGTTGTTTTTTTTTTAAATATGAAGAAAAAATGATGAAAATCAAATAACACATTTGTGTCGCAGCTACAGGAACCTCCATGTTAATCTTTCATTTGACCACTTAAAGATGATTGAAACTTTAATATTTGATTTTCGTCATATTTTCTTCATCTTTTCTACTCTCTACCAAGGTTTCCAAGTATTATGGAGCTGTATTTACATAATAAAACACTTTTTTAAGGTTCTAATGTTCATATTTCTCTCCCCCAGCAAAGACCGGTTTTAGTGGACGTTCCCATGCTGCAATTCTGCTACGCCTACATTCAGAGGTAACACCCCCAACTCCATCCATCAGCTGTGGTGGCTAGTTGTTAAAACTATGGTGGTCCCTTCAGCCGCATTTACTTTCTAAACTTCATCATCATGATCCACCTTCCAGCTCATGGTGTTCTCTCCAGTGACAAATCTTCTGTTGCCCTTTGCTCTGTCTATAGTCTGCCTCCTCAAGCCCTTCAGGAAAACATCACGCCTCTCATGAGTCTTCTCAGAGAGTCTGTGCAACTCAACCTTTCTCCACCTGGGCACTTTCTGCTTCTGGGGTGAGTCTGCATGCCGACAGATTACCTGCCTGTCTAAAGATTGAAGACAGCAAGCTTTTCAAAGTGTTTTAATGCAAATCAAGGCTTGGTTTGTTGGTTTACAATAATTAAAAATATTTAGTAATTTATATGAAACACATGTAAGGACTTGTGACCGTACTTAAAGGGCCTGAAGAGTTTTCTGAATTTCTGCTGTAGTTTTCAATAACATTTTTATATAATTATTTCAGCCAGTTGTTCCGGAGTAGATCAATTTTGATAAACATGAAGCTGAGCGTTGCAGAAACGAAATGGTATATTAAAGAAACCAGAGTTTTAGTTTAGAAATGAATGCGGCACAAAGTAGCACAACAAAGCTTGTGCTAGCTCTTTAGATATTTGGCCCAGTATCCAGTGCTGTATTACTGTAAACGTTTTGCATCATGGTTTATTAATGCAGTCTGATGAAAGTCAATGTTTGCATCATATCACTTTTTGCAGAATTGGTTCCTAATTCCTTTACTTTACTGTAACTGTTGTTCTAAGGGGGTTCTAAGCAGGTGTTAAATTCTGACCTGTTTCTTTTTCCCCTCACAGAATCCTGAATGACTTTGTAAACAGACTCCCTAACATGGACAACAAAAGAGATTCTAGAGAGCTGCAGGTAATGCATGCAGAGAGAAAGGGGATTATTACACACACACACACACTCAGGTCAGGTGATTTGTCACCACTGCTGGAAATGCTTTCTTCACATTAAAGAAAAGAGTGAGGTCTGTTTGCATTCTTCTGCTCCTGTGGCCCAAGCAGGAAGTGACCCAGCGTATCCTGGAGGCTGTGGGGGGGGTGGCGGGCTCGTCTCTGGAGCAGACCAGCTGGCTGAGCCGCAACTTGGAAGTTAAAGCGCAGCCTCAGGTCTGCCTGCAGGAGGATGAGGAGGAGACTGAAGGCGACTTGTATGGTATGAATGATTCCACAAGTCTTATGAGTTGGGATGACCTAATTATAAACATTACAGAGAGCGAGTGTAGCTGATACAGTCCTATTCAAAGGTTTGGACCCCCCTGCTTATCCTTTCCTTGATTTAATCATTAAGAATCAGTACACATCCTCTATAGGGAACACACTATAAAGCACAATTTCTTTCAATTGTCAGTGGGAGTTAATACGTTTACTACATGTGTTTATATATAAGATATTCCATATTGTTTGCACACACCACATTTTTTGTTATATTTCCAGTAGGTTTCAATCCGTTAAATATACAGGCCCTGAAAAACAATGTCCCAATATTTTTATCCATACAGTGTATGAAAGGTGGGCTTAGTTTAATAATATGACCTCAATCAGTCTCTTTCTGCCTCATTTCCTTTCAGAGTCTGTTGGTCATGGCAGTGCTATGGTGTCATCCTCAGCTCCTTCTGTGTTTAGTGTGCAAGCACTGGCTCTGCTGGCTGAGGTAATAGCCCAACACACACACACACACACACACACACACACACACACACAGCAGAAACACACAAACAGTGTTTGTGTTGATCCTTCTCCAGGTCCTGGCCCCTCTGTTGGATATGGTGTATCACAGTGATGAGAAGGAGAAAGCTGTGCCTCTCATTTCTCGTCTCATGTATTACGTCTTCCCTTACCTGAAAAACCACAGGTGACCATGTAATAATTGTCAGATATTGTAGATCTTTCTTCTTCTTGTTTTTTTTTTCTTCTTGACATTCATTTTTTTATGTTTATCGACCCCAAAGAGGCACAATTAATGTCAATGGGACTTTTCCAGCATTTCTTTATTCTTTTACCATGGTGCCAATTATGATGTCAAAACTCAGAAACTGTTTTTAGGCAGGTGTAAATGTATACACTTATGTCAAAGATTTGGGGGAAAACAAAATACTTTAGTTATGTTTTGATGAATGATCCTTTGTATGACCACAGACCAGGCGCAAGGTTATAAAACATCAGTTCTGATTTCAGGTTGGCTTTAATAATGCGATTCATTATTTGTGTTAATCTGATTTCTTCTGTTGTATTTGTCTGTCTCTCTGTCTGTCTCTCTCTGTCTCTCTCTCTGTCTGTCTCTCTCTCTCTCTGTGTCTCTCTCTCTCTCTGTGTCTCTCTCTCTGTCCGTCTCTCTCTCTCTCTGTGTCTCTCTCTCTGTCCGTCTCTCTCTCTCTCTGTGTCTCTCTCTCTCTCTGTGTCTCTCTCTCTGTCCGTGTCTCTCTCTCTGTCCGTGTCTCTCTCTGTCCGTGTCTCTCTCTGTCCGTGTCTCTCTCTGTCTGTCTCTCTGTCTGTCTCTCTCTCTGTCTCTGTCTCTCTCTCTGTCTGTCTCTCTGTCTCCAGTGCCTACAACATGCCCAGTTTCATTGCCGGGGCGCAGTTACTCAGCAGTCTCAGTGGGTACGCATACACTAAACGCGCCTGGAAGAAGGAAGTGCTGGAGCTCTTTATGGATCCTCTGTTCTTCACTATGGAGCCATCCTGTGCCTGCCAGTATGACTCCGTTTCTCACTCTGCTCTATAGCCTACACATTCCTAACATATGCAGTGCTCTCCTTACAGTCAGAGTGTAGGATGCGCTATTTCTATTTTATTTCTATGCACTATTTATATTTTAATGTTTTTATTTTGTCCAGTAGGTTATAGTGCCATATTAAAGTGTGTAGAGAATGTGTACTTCTTTGACTGGTGATTCAATCCTTTGCATGACTGCAGTGACATAATATACATGTAGAGGTGGATGAATGTGTATATCACCTGTGCAGACTGATTCATATTTAGTAATGGCAACATAATAGACCTGATTAATAATTAATGACTGCCTGATGGCCCTGCAGTGTGAGGGGTTATGTATCCGGATCCTAATTCTGGATTTCAGAGCTTTGTTTATCTGTCTGTGTATTTCAGCTTGTCTAAACAGGCAGAGATAACAATCACATGCATTATGTTTTAGCTGGAAGTCCATTGTAGACCATCTGCTTACTCACGAGAAGACCATGTTCAAGGATTTGATGAGTGAGTACCGTATGTTTGTGTGTACTAATCATTTGTGTTTGCTTATGTAGTCTATAGGTGTGTCTATTGTGTTGTTAAGTATGTGTGTGTCTCCTGTGTGTGTGTGTGTGTGTGTATGTGCGCAGGTATGCAGAGCAGTTCTTTGAAGCTGTTTAACAGTGCTGAGCAGAGGCCCATGTTACTGAAACGCCAGGCCTTCGCCATGTTCAGCGGAGAGACTGACCAATACCACCTCTACCTTCCTCTGATACAAGGTGTGTGGGTGTGTGGGTGTGTGGGTGTGTGGGTGTGTGGGTGTGTGGGTGTGTGGGTGTGTGGGTGTGCATTGAACATAGTTTAAACAAATCCCTTCTTTTCCTCCCTAACACACACATCAGAGCGTCTGACTGAGAACCTGCGGATGGGGCAGACTCCAGCGATGGCGGCGCAGATGTTCCTGATGTTCCGTGTTCTGCTGTTGAGGATTTCCCCACAGCACCTCACCTCCCTCTGGCCGATCATGGTCACTGAACTGGTGAGGGACCCACATCCTCTACACATTACATGTCCTCTGTGATGTTTGTTCATCATTTGTCACGCCATTTTTGTTCATTTCATCATTAGTTCTGTTTTCTTCTATTAAGCAAAAAATATTGTTCTTTAATGACTTTTTTTGCTTTTTCATGTAGATTCGTATTTATGCCAGACTCGAAAAGACTCTGCTGGAGGACAAAGAAGCTTCAAAGTGAGTCCTAAGCATATAGTGGACTGTGTAGGAAAGAGCCATTTTGGGTACATTAGTAGACATGTAGTGCAGTACTTTAGGGTAAAAGCCAAAAATGTTTGGGGTTTTGGGTTTGATTTAGACAACATTGGCCTTGAGGTAGTTTTTTAGTTTCTTATCTTAATCTCTCTCTCTCCTCCCTCTCTCTCTCTATCTCTTTCTTTCTCAGAAATAAACGGGGAGGTCAGGAAAAGAATGGCCTGCTGACTTTTCCTCAGGCGGACCTGGACATGTATCTGTCGGCGTGCAAGTTCCTGGATACTGCTGTGTCTTTCCCCCCTGAGTGCATGCCTCTCTTCCAAATGTGAGGGATTACATTCCGTATTTGTCTGCATGCATGTGCGCGTGCGTCTGTATGTGTGTGTGTGTGGAGATACAGTAGCGTGAGCCTGTTTGATGGTGTTTTATGTGCATGTTTGAATGTGTTCTGTAGGTATCGCTGGGCATTTGTGCCCGAGGTCGACGAGGACAGTTACGATGGGCCCGGGACCACTCTGCTGGAGGGAGAACAGGAGTGTAAACCTCATGTGGTCAGAATACTGGAAGGACTTCACCATCGCTATGGGGTAAACACATACACACACTCTCTCTCTCACACACACACACACACACACACACACACACACTCACAAACACGCACACACACAGGCCTTTTTAACACCTTTCAGCATAAAATAAAACAGGACAAACTACTGTAAGAAACTAAAGCCAATAAAAGAAAATTGAAAGTGCAACAGAAGTGCAAACATTTAAAGGAAGGCAGAAGAGAATAGTGCAGTTTTTCCAGCTGTGAGCTGGATAGTGGATAAACACGATTTCACCATGCAAAGACATGCTGGGTGAATGATTTAAATGCAATAAAAGAATTTCACATTGTTCACACTGAGTGCTGTGTTGTGTTGTGGTGATTTTGTGCAGGACTAGAAGGGTCCGCTTTACTTTACTGAAAAATAAAGACCCTGTTCTTCATCCTCGGTGTTTTTGTGTTTCAGGAGCTGAATGGAGTGGTCGGTGAATCCAGAACAGACCGGGTGGAGTTTCCACTGCTCACTCTGCGTTCACTCTCCTCCATCACTCAGCTAGTGCCCTTCTTCCAAACTCTCTGCTGCTCCTTCAGCAGCTCAGGCCGCTTCCCCCACCCCCCCGCTGATTATCCCCCGCCCAGCTCCGGCAGGGTGCTGCAGCAGCTGGAGCTCATCACTGAGGGAGAGTTTCTGGACGGTTTGGACTCCTAGGGATTTAGCTCGGCCTCTAACCCCCCACCAAAAAAAACCCTGGGCCCAGGAACGGGTACTCACTTTATCATTTAGTGTCTAACTTTAGCTGTTCCTCCATGTTCTTCACTCGACGAGCGCGAGGTGCGGTGAACGTCCAGAGCGTGGTAGCATGATTGTGTGATTCGTGTTTAGTTTTTTGTAAGCATGGAAAATTTAAGGTTAATTCTGTAAAGACTGGATAATTGCTTTTATTTGAATACTATTTAAATAAATAAATATTAAAAGTTAATCTAGGTTTTGCACATTAAACTTTTTATTTTAGCCAAAATTGCCCTTAAATGCGACGCTCAGCCCAAGACACGATAAGGCAAAGCTAAAAACGAAGAGACGAGCAACATTTCGAGTCGATACATGATGAAACGAAACCAGAGTCGCTACGTTTTGCACAGCATATGATGCCGACCGTTCAAAGTATGAATGTACATTTTTGTGCCATATTCATTTTAATGGATCGTTGTTTTTCTTGTTGTATTAGTCCAAAACTAAGGCTTTCGCATTAAATGGCTATTGCCGTGCAGCTGTGCCCGTCATGCGCTCTCATTTTAGAGTACAAAGCTCATTCCATTCCATTTGAGGCTCATGCTTTTTATGTTAAGCTCTTTTATGAAAAAGTGAGTCTGTGTTGTGAATATGAGCACAGAAACAGAACTGAAACAACAGTTAAGGTCATTCTGTAAAACTATGTTGAAATGAGCACCAAACCATATTCATAACATCCAGCTTTCTATCTCTACACTATAATGGTGTGTTATATTCGAAGGCTTTGTGTGTGTAGGTACATTATAACTTGCAGAGCTTGGGGAACTTTTTACATTGGAACAAAACCTTGCCTCTCCATTTGAACATAATTTGAAAGTGACAGCTGCTGGTTTAATCCATGTCAGAACTTCATGATGAATGGAATTAATAGAATGAATAGAAATGGTCTAAACACCCTTATTTTGACAAAAAAACGTTCTCTTCTAAAGTTACTTTTTTGGAAATGTTTAGAGGTTTTGTTCCAACAGCACAAATATGATACAGAATCGTTCTCTCTTTTACTGGTACCTAAAGTTTGTATGCCATTTTATTTATTATATTTATTTTTTTTTCAGGCCCATTGTTCCCTACTTATGTAGATTAGGGGTTCCCAATCCCAGTTTTAGCATCTCCACACCCCTCTTAAGGACGGCTTGTGGGCTGAATCAGATTTTAAATAGTGTCAGAGTGTGAGGTTGCCAGGACTGGGTTTGGGAACCCCTGCTTATCACTTGAAGGGCTTTTTTTTCCCCGGTCTTTTGATTGGTCAGTTTCTATTACCATGTCCCGGACCATATTTCCTCTACCTCTCTGTCTCCTTCACTGTAAATGCATGTGGAGAGAAACATGCCTGTGATAAACTATGCTCTAGGCCCCAGTTACTGTGCTTCAGAAGAACATTCTTCTCTTTTTGCTGGAGAAGTTGGAATGTTTCACTTTAATCTACAGGGCAAATTCTCAAAACATGTACAGCAAAGGAAAAATAGGGCACATTTTGTTTTAATGTGTACAAGGGAATGTTTTTGAAATGTTCTGTTAAATAAAATCAAGTGTCAGAAAATAAACACGAGGCATCTTTGCATTGTCATTTCTTTCACACAAATCTCAGATGGCACAACTATTAAACTACACGTTCAAATTAAACCTCACTGTTTTGAGTACCACACCATTATATAGGATATAATAGATCAGGATGAATGACTGTGTTGACATTTACTGTGTCAAGACAAATAAACTGCATAGTACAGTGTAGTGTAGGATAGTCTAGAATACTATGGAAGAATGTAGTATAACATAGTATAGAACAATATGGTAAAATGATCATCATATGTGAACGCTCCACAGCACCCAGTCGCTTTCCCTATTTAACCCATTCACCAAGAGAAGCAGCGGGCAGCCAGTAACCCAGCACCCAGGGAGCAGTGTGTGGAGATGGTACCATACTCAAGGGAACCTCAGAGGTCCCACATGCTTCCCTGGGATTCGAACTCACAACCTTCTGATTATAGGGCCAACTCCCTAACCACTCCCTAACCTGCGGAATGTAGTCTAGTATTGTATATTTCAGTATATAATATAATTGCATAGAAGTAGTAACATGGTGTGGTGTAGTAAAGTACGGTACAGATTAGAATCACATAAAGTAGCGTGATGTAGTTTCATGAAGAATATTATAGTATAATGTATAGTGTGGAACGGTATAGCATAATACATTGTAGAACAGAATAGTAAGTACAGGCTGGTGCATAAAAATGTAAAGATGACATCCTATATACATTATTTTAGGTGGTCAGTTCTGTTCTCTGTACATGTTTTGCCAAAACGCCACTGGATCCTTAGGTTTGAGAGATTATAGAGCAGATGAAAAATGAATATTGCTACATCCTGCACACTGTACATGACCAATAACAACAATAATAATAGTAATAATAATGTATATGTGGGCATGCGTTTATGTGGAACATATACATTTGAACAGATTGACATACTCTAGTCTTGTAGACTGTAGGACAGTTGCTTTTTAAACCAAATGCCGCTGATGATCAGCTAAAAGCCAAGCAGCAGCTATAAGCGATCTCACATGAAGGTTTAGGAGCCGCTTTTTCTTCAAGGGCATGTGAGTAATTGGAAACCATTTTCAACGGTGTTGTGTTTGTACACGGCTTATCAGATGATCAGGGGCCGATTATTGATCGAGTATGGATGATGTATTGGAGACAGAGCAGGGGGTGAGTTGCCTTGTGAGTCTTTCTGTCGTGAGCGTTGTGACGTCACACCTATGGTGGCTGCAAAGCGACCAAACGCAGACAAACACAAACACGGAGAAAAAAAACATGGAGTGAAACACACAGAAGACTCATAAACAGACTTCAAGAAATTAAAGCTCAGATCAGTTATAACACACAGTGTCACTGTTTAGTTAAAATTAATCAGTGGTCATTTAGCCCCCACTGTCTTGCAGAGGTAAAGCATCAGTCACTGAATCAGAGGGTCTTCCATGGTGCAAATAGATTTTACCCATAAAACCAATCTTTCCTTGTCTCCAAACACTGGTTTTATACCAACAACTTTGCATTTCTTGTGGCACTGCATCAACTTATTCTCAGCAGTCTGTTCTTGTAAGTATTACATTCATTTGGCAGACGCTTTATCCATAAGCCATTTCCTCTGGGATCAGAGAAGTTTTCTGATTCTGATTCTAATAACTACCGTCCGTGTTAATAGTAAATTACTTAACAGTAAGTTATTTATCCACACTATTTATACCCAGCATTTGTGTTTGTAGTATAGTATATTTGTGTAAGTGACTGAGTGTTTTCTATAGAGTTTTGTTCTTGTCTTTATGTGTCTGTCTGTGAGGGGCGGCGCTACTGCGCATGCGTGCTCTTTTCATACAGGAAGATGGCGGCTCAAACGGAGAGAGGAGTTCCTCTGAGTGCGGTGAGAAAGTTCGTTTCTAACACAGAGAGAACATTAACGCCTGATATTGTTAGACAGATGCTTTGGAGCACCTCGAATAGTATACGCGCTTAGGTAGAGGAGTGTGTGTGGGAAACTAAAATGTGCTGTGTGGTAGTTGTTTACTATGTTACTCTGACAGTGTTCATGGAGAGTAAGTTCAACGCTACAGAAGCGAGTGTGTTCAGAGTGAGAGCGAGTGTGTTCAGAGTGAGAGCGAGTGTGTTCAGAGTGAGAGCGAGTGGGTGAGAGAAAGTGGGGATGTTCTGTCCGGGAATACGCAACATTCAAACCTGCGGATTTCCCGCGTAGCCCGCATCAGTTTCAGTTTCGTTTCTTGCTCGTGTGTGTTGAGAGAGAGAGAGAGAGATTGTGTGTGTGTGTGTGTGTGTGTGTGTGTGTGTGTGTGTGTGTGTGTGTGTGTCAGGGAGAGAAAGAGACATACAGTCTGTGTGTGACCGATACCCGGGGTGTGTAAGAGAAGTAGAAAGTGTGTGTGTGTCAGAAAGAGAGAGACAAAGTGTGTCTAAACTAACAGTACACTTTAGCTGTTTACCTCAGGGTAGTAGGATACTTGCCTCTGGACCAAGAGGTCATGGGTTCGAATCCTACTACCTCTGGGTCTCTGAGCAAGACCCTAAGTTGCTCCAGGGAGACTGTCCCCTGTAGTTAGAGAATGAAAGTCGCTTTGGATAAACGCGTCTGATAAATGCCATAAATGTAATGTAACGCATGTAGAAACATAGACAGGCAGTTATCAGACGTCATGGCTCCCTTCAGAGTAGTGTGTGTTCACACAGTGTAACAACACAATGGAGACAGCTTCACTTCCTAACAGAATGTGACAAATTCAGTCACACATTCCCAGTTCCTTCTCCTGCCCTGCACTGGCAAACTGCCTCTGAGGGACAGCAATTAACGCACAACAATAGTGATGTGATTAACCTTTTGTGTGTGAGTATATATATTTGTATCCCTTTTTTTTTATCTTAAGTTGTCTTATTATTATTATTTTTTTTAGAGAGAAAATAGACGCTTCCTCTTGTCTGAGCTCTTTCAGAACTGCTCCAGTGTCTGTTATAATCTGTAGTTGTGTGCTTATATAAAACTTTGGGTTTGGTTGGTGGTTTAAAAATTTGTCGACAGACGTCTGAAGCATTTTGGGCGAGAGAGAAAATGGTTGAACTCCATTTGGATGGAGATGGTCTGTGGCGTGACACAGATGGAAACTGAGGGTAGAGACAAAGGTGAAAAAACACTAGACACTAAAGCTGTAGTTATATAAAAAAAAGGATATGTGTGACTGTTGCGGATTAATGAATCAGCCTGTGAATGCTGCTGTGTTCAGCTGTTCCCATGAATGGCTTGGTAAGAGCTGGTGCGTTCTTGCCTTGCTTGTGATCAGATGTGTTGACATGTTGACATGCTGACATCCACTTGTTCCGTGCCTCTGTCATGTTTTTTTAAAAATGAAATGATGATTGTTTTAAAGGGGCCATTACAAATCTGTATATTTCTCACCCTGTAAAGTTTGTCACGGTGACGTTTTTGTATGGAGAAAAACATGAACAATGTAAAAGCTCCATCATTAAAAAGTAAAAGTCTTTGTCTTTTATGTCTTCATTAGGTTAAGCAGTAAGGTTCAGTAAATATAGGTGACAAGAGGTTTGTCTCTTATGGGCAGTGTATGATGGTGTTTCAAGAATGCACCAATTTTTAGGAATGCACTGATAAACCAAACGACCACAGTATATGTTCAGTACCCACTCCTGCAAGATTGGGGGGTGATAGTCAGGTAAGTGTCTTTCTCATGTAATGTTGGGGGTAGTGTAAATAACCAGATATAGACTGTTCATTAGAATCGCCCACACCATGACAAACGGTTCTTCCTGTTTAACAAGTCAGCTACTGTTACACCTGCAAATTGTATGCAAATAAGCTGTTGCTGGCCACACCCCACCCATCCCATGCTCTACCCACCCCTTACACAGCTCGAAACGAAACGAACAAGCTTCAGGGCTCGCAATTAACTTCTTTACTTGGTAGCACCACTTCAAAAAGTTAGGAGCACCAGCTAAAATTTAGGAGCACCCACCAAAAATGAATGGGCACCACAACTACAAACTGTATATTAACAGATTTCTTTAATTTGAAAACTACACCAATCAACACTAACAACAACAACCAGCTACAACAAGTCCCTGAAACTTTACATGCTGTGGCCAGGATTTGAAATGCGCTCTTCTGGCTTCTTGTGTTTGGCTCTCACCGCGTTTGACCAAGCTCTCGCGCTTAAAGTGCGCAGATTCAGTGGCGAACGCTGTGTTCCCTGCAAACTCCGTCCCACAGGTTTCGCAGTGAATGTAGTGCATAGTCCATCGAAAAATAAATGGAGCCACGTAGTCCTTTGGTTGTCTGGGAGAAAGTGCTGGGATTTGTGGTGTTCTTTGCAGCCAACAACATTTCATGTGTAACTTGCCTTTGCCTGTAGCCACAGTGCTTGGCTTATCCGTACTCGTAAAACTAGCAGACAAAATGGTGGATCTTTAACTATTCTAGTGAGTGGGGTCTCGACAGATGAGGGGCGGTTCTATGCAAACTGGCCCAGTATTACCCCACAATGGGCTAGGCTTGTCACGATAGGGAAATTTCAAACTCGATACTCAAATTTTTGATACTGCAGGAGGAAAAAACCAAACACAGGAACTTTTTAATAAAAAAATTGAAGTGTGCTCAGGAGCCGTTGCACCGGTTCTCTGTGGAGGAGAGCTGAGGGTCCCTAAAAAATGTTGTGGTGCTGGGTTTGAGTAGACAAACAAAATGCTTTGTTTTTTGTCTGCTCAAAATCGTACAGTGTCTTTGGGTATTTTGAAAAGCGCTTTATAAATGTATTATTATTATTATTATTAACCGACTCATGCATTTAAAGTGCATTTAAAGGCGCACAACACTTTTCTCCCTCTGTAGAGATCAATGGGGGCGGTTTTGGGTGAACTGACAGGGTTCTGCAGGGCTTAGCCACCGGCCACTGTGGGAGGGGCTGCCTGCTGTAATGCCTGTTGAAATTTGTTGTAGTCTACTGGCAGATGCAAAACGGTCATTTAAGTATCGACCAGTGTAAATTGATTAGTATCGGTTAATATCTGAGAATCTTTTTTTTTTTTTTGACAATCCTTCAATGGGCTCGCCGGCCACACGGCTCGTTTTGAAAGGGCCTGAAACAGTGAAGAGTAAAGCTGGTGAGATCACTTTCTGTGAGAGTGATTTTGTGCACAGAACATGTTTTATAACCCATAGACTAGGGAAGGATTTTTTTTTTTATGGCCAAAACCCAAAATGAGGAAACATTTAGCCAATTTTGTGGTTGAGTAATTTTTTGCAATATTGCCGTTATGGCTGGGCATTGCAATTGCATGAATTAATATTCATGGTTAAAAGAATAAAGCCGTTACTAAAATATGAAAATAGTTATTCAGCATTCAAACAATGCACAATATGAAATTAAATTTGAAATGAAATATTTTACTTGGCCCCACTCATGAATAGCAAGATCACTCGAATATTATACAATTAAATATCTTCTCTCAAAACCAGTGAATTCAAGTGCATTTTAATATTCTGAACAAAGTGCATTCAGAACTAGTGGGTGTGCGGACAGGGTGTGGCTTGAAGGGTCTTGCCTTGTCTGTGCTTCTCTGTTTTGATTTTGTATGATAAGCTATTCCCGACGTGAAGAAAGTCTTTGTGGATGCACCCCCTCTAGAAATTTCACAATTGCACACTTTACAAACCGCTTTCCGCGTGTCTTTCTTAGAAATATCTGAATACACCACACAGCCGACGTGTTGACTCTGATCCAGTCTGCTGCTGCAGGTTGAGATTGTTGCTTGCGTCATGATTGTTTTGGCTTAACATTTTCGTCGCATCTCTACCATAGACCTATTATAAATAAAGTAAATTTTGCATAATATCACCCCTTTAAGTTGCCGTCCCTTTTGTAAACAGACACAGCCATAGAATCGGTTACTTGCTCTGTCTAACAGAGTGTGTTGCATTAGTTCATACTAAGCAGTCTGTCTAACCAGTCATTTCCAGCCTGTACATCAATTCACTTTCATAGATTTGCATTCTTGTATTTTTTATTTGTTATTTTTGTTTGGATCTGTTCTCTAAGTCACTATTTTTCGCTGTATTGTGTGTACAGCTGTTCTGTTCAGGCAACTCGTGGTGGCCTGACGCTGTATTAGGATGATTAATTTTTGTTTTTGTTTTTTTTATTAATTTGTCCCTTACAATGGAAATGGAAATGAGGGACTATACTTGCACTGTTGAGTGGAAAATAAAAAAGGGATGCTGATATTTGTGTTGGGTGTGACATTGTACATAAGCTGCTTGTGGAAACGTGTAATGCTGAAGGCTATTTGGCCTGAAATGCTGTAGTGCATGTCAACACTTGATGGTGTAAACTGTTCATCTTTAAGTTTATACTCATGTACTGATATTTAAATAAAGCCATTTATTCTTTCGTTTCCCTCCTAAAGGTTTGTCCAAAGTTCCTGCACACAAACTCCACTAGCCACACGTGGCCCTTCAGCGCTATTGCTGAATTAATCGGTGAGTTCAGCTTTTATTTTTCTTGCTTTACTTAACTAGGTCTTCTCATTCATTTCTTTTACTTAAACAATTATATTTACAGTACTAACCTGCATATGGCATACATGCATTTAGTATTTTCTGAAGTGGACTTTAGGAGTCAGTGTATATTTAGAAGTAGTTTCCTGACTCCATCTGTGTCCTACTTAACCTATTTAACCTGTTTTCTGTGCTTATTTTAATAAGAGGTTATAGTTACTGGCACAAGCCAATTCAGGACATTTTCATTTTTGTTTCTTTCCCTCTTCTTGGTAAAGGGTCTTCTTTTCCTTCTTCTTGGTTGTTTCTTTTCCTTCTTCTTGGTTGTTTCTTTCCTTCTTGGTAAGGGTCCTGAAATGAGTTCTCATTTCAAACATCACTACTGCTTTGGCCAAAACTGATCTGTGCATTTTAGGGGCGTTTGTGCAAAGTTAAGCTAATCTAAAAACTTAAGCTTTAGGTTTGATGTTACTCAGATTAAGGTTTGATGACCTGTTGTTCCTTTCCTCAGACAACGCTTATGACCCAGATGTCAAAGCCAGGCAGTTTTGGATTGATAAAACAAGGGTAAAAGAACAGGACTGCCTTATTTTCATGGATAATGGAGCAGGCATTGAGTACAGAAAAATGCACAAAATGCTCAGGTAGGGGAAAGATTCATGCACCCCACTCATGATCCATGATCCTATGACTTCTATTCACTCATAGACTCTCTGTCTCTCTCTCTTGTCTGTCTCTCTCTCTTGTCTGTCTCTCTCTCTTGTCTTCTCTCTCTCTCTCTCTCTCTCTCTCTCTCTCTCTCTCTCGTGTCTTTCTGGTCTGTCTCTCTCTCTCTCGTGTCTCTCGTCTGTCTCTCTCACTCTCTCGTCTGGCTCTCTCTCTCTCACTTTCTCGTCTGTCTTTCTCTCTCTCTCTCTCTCTCTTGTCTGTCTCTCTCTCGTGTCTCTCGTCTGTCTCTCTGTCTCTCTCACTCTCTCGTCTGGCTCTCTCTCTCTCACTCTCTCGTCTGTCTTTCTGTCTCTCTTTCTCTCTCTCTCACTCTCTCGTCTGGCTCTCTCTCTCACTCTCGTCTGTCTTTCTGTCTCTCTCTCTCGTCTGTCTCTCTCTCTCTCTCTCGTCTGTCTCTCTCACTCTCTCTCTCTCTCTCTCTCTCTCTCTTTCACTCTCTCGTCTGTCTTTCTGTCTCTCTCTTTCGTCTGTCTCTCTCTCTCTCTCTCTCTCTCTCGTGTCTCTCGTCTGTCTTTCTGTCTCTCTCTCTCTCTCTTTTGCTGTCTCTCTCTCTCGTCTGTCTCTCTCTCTGTCGTCTGTCTCCTTTTCTCAGTTTTGGTTTTAGTGACAAGCAGACGATAAATGGTCATGCTCCCGTGGGTCTCTATGGTAATGGTTTCAAGTCTGGTTCCATGCGCTTGGGGAAGGATGCCATTGTGTTCTCGAAGCAAGGAGGCACTATGTGTGTGGGGATGTTGTCACAGACCTATCTGAAGGACATAGGAGCCGAGAATGTCATAGTGCCTATCGTCATGTTCAAACCCAACGGAGGTAAAAATATCCTTATAATGAGAGAAATGGGTAAATGGATACACAAATTGAGTGAGTAGATCTGAAAACTGAACTGAAAGGACAGAAACCTGGAGGTATTTAAGGAATATAAAGCAGTTTGCTGTTCATATCAGAGGCCAGATGTTAGACCAGACTGTAGTTTTTCACCTGTATCTTTTTGCCCTTGACGCTGTCCTTCACTTTGTCCTGAGCCGGAGCATGAGGCAAGCCTGCAGGATATCCTCCAACACTCTCTGTTTCAGACCCTGGAGGAACTTCATTCTGAGTTCAAAGTTATCGACAGCCTGACCTCCAGCAACTGCACAGGAACCAGAATCATCATCTGGAACCTCCGCAGGTAAGCACAGTAACATTGTAGAAGAAAGAACGTGGATTAATGGACATACACTACTAAATCAGAAGTGTAGAAATCAAAGCCAAATCTCAAAAAGTTTGAGATTTCTTCAGGAAAAATGGCCAGTTTTTTCCACATCACATTTACTAGAGCATAGTCTAGTTTAACACTCACACTTCTCTCACACACACACTAGACGTCTATATATTTTGTTGGATTGTTGGCGAGCACAAGATTACCCGTAACTTTGAGCTCTGCTTCTTAAGGCATTGAATTTTCATACTCATTTTTTCACCCTAAGACACTTCTACCTATACTTGGCCCAAAAATTCTCACTGTTGCTGTGATGAGTCTGGGTGGAGGTAGCTCAGTGGGTAGGGTACTTGCCTCTGGACCAAGAGCACCACCACTGGGTCCCTGAGCAAGACCCTTAACCACAAGTTGCTCCAGGGAGAGACTGCCCCCTGTAGTTAGGGAATGGAAGACGCTTTGGATAAAAGCGTCTGATAAATGCCGTAAATGTAATTGTCTGGCCCTAAGACAAGTGGAGCGTTAGCATGATGATAGTTCTTTTTGCGTTTATAAAAGTGCATAATGAAATTATTAGATGACTTTTAGAGTATTAGTTCATTTTTCTATAGAATGCCAACAGGAAATTTGGAATTTGACTTTGAGCGGGACCGTTATGACATCCGGATCCCAGCCGAAGTGTATGAAAGCACCGGGGAAAAAAACGACCGTTTGGAACGAGGCTTGCAGTTGATACCCGAAAGTACCTGTTCACTGCGGGTGAGCTTTTAGTAATGCATGTTTTAGTCATTAGCTGGCCCAATTCAGTGGTGCAGCTCATTCCGATATCAGTAATTGCTGGTAAATGACTGTGTATGTATTTATTTGTATTGATCCAGGCTTACTGCAGTATCCTCTACCTGAAGCCAATAATGCAGATTATCATTCGAGGACAGAAGGTGAAAACTCAGCTTGTCTCCAAAAGTCTAGCACACAGAGTCAAGGACGTATACAAACCCTTGTTCCTTGTATCCTTGTGAAAGAAGAGAGAAAGAGAATGAGGATGTATGTGTGCGTGAGAGAGAGAGAGAGAGAGAGAGAATGTGTGTTGAGTCATATCCAGTGAAACACTGTGCTGAAATGGTTTAAACATTCAGAATTCTGTGATATTTTTATTCCTTGAGTTTTTGTGTCAGGATAAACCCATTCCAATCACCTTTGGCTACAACACCAAGAACAAAGAGCAGTACGGCATCATGATGTACCACAAAAACCGACTCATCAAAGCATATGAGCGCGTTGCCTGCCAACTCAGGGTGAGATTTTTGCAATTTATGTTGTCACTCATACATTTTCACCTTTTTGATTGATGTAGAGAAACACTTGTTATCTTTCTCTCACATCTCAGTGGTTGTCCTTTATCTGCAGAGATGGTAAAAGTGCACAAATTCAGTATTCAAGTAATAAATACTCACAAACACTGAACTAAACTAATATCTAATTGTAATTAATTGTTACATATTTGTTGAAGATGGTGAAGTACAGTTTCATATTGGTTTGCTTTAATGCAAGAGCACAAATCCTTAAATGTATCTGAAGTATGTCAAATTATTAATTAAAGCTAACCTATACATTTATTATCTCTTAAAAGGGGGATTCTCTGTTGAATGATAACCTGACGGAAGCATCATAAACTGGGACGGCAAAAGATACAGAATGTCTTTTGACGATATTAGCTGAGTTTGAATTGCTGCTCTTTAAGAACATTGTCACAATGCAGAGAACCTGACTAACACTTTATAGTTCATTTCAAAACCAGCAGACACTGAGCATTTCATGGCAGATCCTGGCCCCTCATAATATAAGAAGTATAATTTTAATTAGTCTTAATCTGTATATCTGTATTTATATTTTGACACATCTGGACCGAAGGGTGTGCTTAGTGGAGAGCTGTGGCGTCAGTGCAAAACTAAATACATTTTAAGTATGGGCTCATATCTCTCTGTCAGGTAAACCATCAATGATGAATAACATTGTGAAAGTTAATAACATTCAGTGAGAGTACTTTGGGAAATCGTTGTCGCTGAACACAATCTGACGCTGCATAAAGAAGTGCTTCCTGAAACTGTATTATTCAAAGAGGAAGTCACACATCAAGTCAAACGTTGATGGAAATGTGTTCTGTGGTCAGATGAGTCAACGGTTTAGCTTGGTTTTGGGAAAAATGGACATTGGACTAAAGATGAAAAAGATCACCCAGACTGTTATCAACAAAAGGTGCCAACGAAAGGTGCAAAACCCAGAATCTGTGGTGGTGTGGGGGTGCATCAGTGCCCATGGCAGGGAGAAGCTGTAGATATGTGAGGCACCTTTGATACAGAGGCTTACATTGGAATTTTAAAGAGACACAAGCTCCAATCAAGTCATCTTTGGTCTGGAACTCCATGTACATTTCAGCAGGATTGGTGCCAGGTCCCATTCTGTACAAATGACAAAGGTGTGGCTTTGTAGGCTTAGAGTGCATGTGCTTGTCTGGCCTGGCTAAAGTCCAGATCTGTCTTTTGTTGAAAATGTCTGATGGATCATAAAGAGGAGAATCAGACCAGAGCAGTGAATCATATCAAAACAACCAGAACGGCGACCACAGACCGTTTATCATTGTAGTGTACAATTTTTAATCAAAGGCAGTCGAGGCCTCACTGTTTCATTAATTTCAGCTTTTCATAGTCAATGAGAAACAAGTGGCCAGCTTGCTCTGAGGCGGGATCTCCACCTTTACAGTCTTTATAGACTTTTTCCAGTACTCACCTCCTCTTGGTTTTCTGCCAATTAAAATATTTAGTGAATATTCAGAACTCCACCTTCTGCTTTAAAGTCTCCTCCTTCTTAAGTATTACCTTAGCTTGTTCTTGCTTTCTCAGCAGGACTCCTTCCTGTTATGGTTACATGTGTATGGTTACATAACACTGAATTAGCTTCCCTATGTTTGCACATTTATCCTTTTAATCCTCAAGTTAACTGCTTGAGCTTCATGTCGCATGACCTCTTGACCTAAGGACATCCCTTCCAGCCAACCTCAGCTGACTCTGACAAAAGTTTAGGGACAGAGACACGTTATCGTGTATTCAGACATGGTGCATGGACTCACCTACATTTGCATGACTTACCTAATGAAACGCTATGATTTCTAATGGAATTTAATGGGAGAGAAAATCCCTCCTATTTGACTGATATTTTTATGATTAATATCTCCATCAGCAACTCAGTCTTGTGTACAGCAAGAATGGACAAAAATTCCACTTAAATACTGCAACAATTAGTTTCTTCAGTTCCAGTGGATTAAGAAGTGTGATTAAGAGAAAATGGATGTGACCCACTGGCAGACTTGCCTCGGTCCCAAGGTTTTGTGGTGTGCGTTGCAGGCATATGTTTGTTTACCAAATAGACTAAAGTTTGTCAGTGAAAACACTGAATGTCTATTCTTTGTCCTTTTGCCTGTTAAATAAAGATTCAAGTGAACCTTAACATTTCAGATTTTAGTTTTTATTGCATTTTTAGAAACGTTTTGGGGTATGTAACAATAATTAGGCTTTCACAATTACTTGATTTAAAACAAAAATATTAAAATTTGCTTTCTCGCTGACTGATTAGCCTAACAGCTACTTTGCTTAGGTCAGTATAAAGCCAAGATCAATGTTCTGAATGTTTCCCACAAGCAAGAGCTGTTAGTACCCAGGTTACTTTTGTCTACATTATAAAAAAAAAAAGACAAAGGAGAGCAGGATCTCATGCATTTTTATTTTATAGTAGCCAGTTTTCTGGGTGATATAAGCTTAACTGTTCACTGTTACAAATTGCATGTACAGTAATCCCCTGTTATTCACGGGGGTTACGTTGCTAGAGCACCCGTGTATAGTGAAAAAACGCATTATTATGTTTTGATTTTAAAAAATTGCTAAAAATGCCAATTTTTATAATGTAAACCTTAAATATGCCCCCAAATATGCTCACAAAACACTTTAATTTCAAAAAAAGCAAAAATAAATGGGAGAATATTTGCAGTTTCCGCACTGTTCTGGAAATTTCCGCGTAAAACAATCACTTCCGTTCTCGAAAAACATCCGCGTGTGACTGGATCCGCGAGTCCTGATCCACGTAAAACTGGGGGATTACTGTATATGATTACTCAAATAATCATCAAAGACTAGCCCGATAACTCAAATTATAAAGATACTCAATAGTGACCACCCTAAACAGCAATGAACATAATAAAGAGGATCCGACATAACATTTTACCAGTTTAAGCAGTTTCTCAGTAGTTACAGTGACAGTTATTTAATAAATAAAGGAAAGTTTTCGTGTGTTCTTGTATCAGGTCAACAGGGTTGGAGTGGGAGTGATTGGGGTGATAGAGTGTGATTTTCTCAATCCAACTCACAATAAACAAGACTTTGACTCCACTGATGAGTACAGGTATGATTTGGGATTTTCACTAAAGGTTTACAGAGTTTAATACGCTATTTTCTAAGTGACGTTAAAAGGTTATGTTCTTTTTATGCAGGAAAACCATATACAATGTTGGTATTAAACTAGAAGAATACTGGAAAGAAGTCCATCATCGGCACAAAAGCTCTGTCCCTGTCGAGGATACTGAGTGAGTTTCAAAACATAATCTACATCATATTTTTATAAAATGATTTACTTACTAAGCGAAATATATATTTTTATTGAGTTAGTACTGAATATTGAATTGTTTTAAAGATAACACAATCTTCAGTGGACATCTCCAGGCCCCGGTGTTGTGCCTCAGTTTCAGGGTTATTGAGTTTACTGCAGGGAGTTATAGTAAATTTACCATATTAGTGTTGTGTGAAGCAGAATTAAATGACCAGCTTCTGGTCATTCTTTCGCAGTTTCCTATTCTTTCTATTAGCCCAGCTAATGACCAGTGTGGACAATGGTCATCCTCCTTTTCAACAGTCATTACTTTTCACTATTTTTTCTTGAGAAAACTCAGCCTTGCTTCGTTTGACCCACAAGATCTGTGGTTCCTTTTGTCATTACTTAATTTGTTTTGCTGACTATTCAAGGCATTTGTTTGTGTGGCCCTGCAGGAAGCGACCGGACCAAAACTGGGTGCAGTGTGACTCCTGTCTGAAGTGGCGCAAACTCCCTGATGGCATTGATGTTGAGAAGCTCCCAGACAAATGGTTCTGTCACAAGAACCCTGACCCCCAGTTCAGGTGTGTTTTTGTGCCAGTGTATGCTGCTCTCTCTGCCTGTCTGTTGGAAGGTTATGAACAGTGTTGGGCACGTACCTTTAAAAAAGTAAAAGAGTTAGAAAAAAGTAAAGAGTTAGTAACTGAGTTACATCATTATAAAAGTAACTGATTACCAGGCAAAGTACTGCGTTACTTTAAAAAAATCTAATTTAATACAACTATAAAATAAATGTAAAACATTGTACTCTAATCTACACTATTTTAATGTTGTTGTGGGACAACGTGAGAGACAACTATTAAATTCAAATTCGACTGACCATGTGCGCGCGCGTGTGTGTGAGCGCCCGCACAACTCTGCCTCTGATTGGCAAACCTAAGCCAATCATCGCGTTCTCAGTTACACCAC
>JBBJLR010000002.1:5489420-5499568 GCA_037577145.1 Brachypetersius gabonensis | reverse complement strand
CTGGTCATTTCCAAACTGGACTACTGCAACTCTCTACTGGCCAGACTTCCACAGAAGGTAACCAAACCGCTTCAGCTAATGCAGAACGCAGCTGCCAGGTTAGTGTTCAACATTCCTAAGTTCCTCACACCGCACCTTTACTAAGGAACCTCCACTGGCTCCCTGTGGTGCTCGTGTTAAGTTAAAAAACTCTTACTTTGAAGGTCAAAAACGGACTTGCACCACCATACATTACAACACTGATCAAACAACGTTTCACTTCTTGTCCTCTCAGGGCTTCAAGCACAGCTCATCTTGAGCCTCCGCCACTCAAGAGAAGAGGAAGCATGCGTCAAGACTCTTCTCAGTCTTGGCCCCCCAGTGGTGGAATGAACTCTGTCTTCCGGTCCGATCGGCAGAGTCCTTCATGGTCTTCAAGCGTCGGCTGAAGACCCACCTTTTCAAGAAGCACTTTGGTGACTAACCACGTCCCTTTCCTACTGCTTACTTATTTCTAAAAAAAAAAATGTCTTCTTCTCTGTCTTGTTGTTCTTCTCTATGGCTTATGTATTGTTGGGTTAGGTGTTGGCTAACTATTATTTGACAGTTGTTGTATAGATGCTCTGACTGCAATATCTTGGTTAAATTGTTGACTTGGATTTAAGCTGTTTTTCAGGTAAGAAACAGTTGTGGACTTCTTAAGCACTGATGTACGTTGCTCTGGATAAGAGCATCAGCCAAATTCCGTAAATGTAAATGTAAATTTAGCACAGTGTTGCTGGAAATTGTTCAAAATAAAGATATAATTTTGGGAGAAAAAGCATTGTTCTCTTTATGCACAAAACACGTACCGAAACCAAACCTAAACCATGGCCCAAATACCGAGGTGGGATACCGTACCGTGGGATACCTGTACCATTGCACCCCTAATAAATGCATATATTACATGCAACAGAAGACTCAATACCAAACATCCAGAGGCCCCCCAGGACATGGGAGTCCCAGGAGAACCACCGTAGGGACAACTGCGGCCCCCACCCAGAAAGGGGCCGAAGAGAGCACAGAGGGGGGTCATCTGACAGCCTCAGTGTAGACACCCCAGGGTGGCAGGCTCACAGGCTTCGCCTGTGGCTGGACACACCAGGGCAGGCCAGTCCCTGGTCCCATAAGTTGTGATGTATGATGCAGGTATGGTGGAGCGCGAGGAGGGAAGCATTAGGGATGGGGAGGAAAGGATTGGGGGGGGGCGCAAAATGCCTTCCCTTTGGAGCCAGCTCTCCCGCTGACACCCATAGGCACCCCTGTTACCCAAAATCTACCCAGGGCAGGGGGCCCAGGCCCAACAAAGACCAAAGCTGGACAGAATCGTGACCCCCACCCGCACCAGGTAATGGAGCCGATCAAAGGAGCCCAGAGAGATTGCTCTAATGTGACAGCAGAAGCTGTGTCAAGACAAATATAGTCCAACAAACGATTCATATATTGGTTGATATTATTTATTGTTTATTTTTCCAGTTCATAAGGACTGTCTTCTTAGCAATGCATAAGGCAGTGAAAGCCATGTGGGTTGTGTTAACCTCTGTAGTGACACCATCTAGGTCGCCCAACAAGCTGTAAGCTTAGAAAGCTTAGAAGCTGTAAAACCCATCCTGAACATCCGATAACCTTTGCAGTGCCCTCTGCGCAGGATTTTTTATTGTATTAATTGTAAACGGGGATTTCTAATCAGTTCAAAGGTTTTTAAACAGATCTGAGACCAGATATTTTGGTCCCGTCTGACTGATAGAACTGCCAATAAGAAGCGATACTGATTCACCTATTTTCAAAAGTATCCTGTATATTTTAGACAGTAATTTGGGGTTTTGAGATTAAGGAATTCTACCACACTTGGTGGTATTTGTAGTATTTGTAGTTTGATATGATTCGACTTAAATTTCCTTTTTACTATAGATTTAACATATATTCTAAAAATCTGTTCTTGCTAATCCCATATTGTTTAACTAATATGTCAAAGGGAATAAAGTCTATCTCTTTGAATATATGTTCCAAGTATTTAATACCTTTACAACTCCAATCTGGGAAGTTTATCATATTGTTGTTTATTAGCATGTCAGGGTTGTTCCAAATGGGAGTACGTTTGTAAGACATTAGTGAAGACTGTCAGAGAAGAGCTGATCCTGATGCTTTTGAAGCATTCGTGTCGTCTGATGTTTGAGCTAATGAATGGTAGATCCGAAATCTCTATATATTATTGCATAGTGCCTGTTCTACAGCTAGCCAAGGCTCATCTAACAGGGTGTGTTTTAGCCACCCTGAGATGTGTTGAAGCCTGTTGGCTAAGAAATAGTGGTGAAAGTTAAGCAGATCTAGTCCTCTTTAGTATTAAAGGTCTTTTGCAGCGTTTTTGCAAGCTAATACACGAGGGTTTATGTTCCAAAAGGAATTTAGAGATGGAGGAGTCCAGAGATCTAAACCAGTCAGTTGATGGTTTGCTCAAGATTATTACAAATAAATAATTCATTCTTGTCAAAACCAGACTTGAACCAGTTTATCGAATAATCTGAGGCTCTTTAGAAAGAGTTAATTAATTGATTAATGTAATTACCTCAGAGAAAGGGGTTTGTTAATACTGGAGAAAAAGTAACACATCATCTGCGTAAAGACTGACTTTATGTTCTACATTCTTGCATTTAATGCTTTTAATCACTCTAGCCTGTCTAATTGCTACTGATAGTGGTTCAATAAAATGAAGAGCATCAAGATCATTAAAGGCAGGTTCGGTCTACTGAAGCACACACACTATGGACAAAAGTCTTGGGACACACCTCTTAATTACTGAATTCAGGTGCTTCCTTACTTCCAGTGAAGGGCAATCTTAATGCTTCAGCAGACCAACAACAGCTTCCAACTTTGTAGACACAGTTTGGAGAAGATCCTTTTCTATTCCAGCATGACTGTGACCCTGTGAACAAAGCCAGCTCCATAAAAACATGGCTGGAGGAGTTTGGTGTGGCCAAACCTGCACAGAGCCCAGACCACAACCCCATCCAACACCTTCAGGATGAACTGAAACAGAGATTGTGATCCAGGTCTTCTCATCCAACATCAGTGCCTGACCTCTTAAATGCTCTATGAACGGGCACAAAATGTTATGGACATCCTACAAGAAGAGTGGAAGCTGTTGTAGCTGCAAAGGGTGACCAACTCCATATTAAAGTCTATGTATTTGAATGCAATACACCTATCGGTGTAATGATCCTTATGCTTTTGTCCATATAGTGCATCACTGTCATTTGAAATGATCAGTCTCTTTGACAGTCAGTGTTCTCATTTAATTGTTTGGCTTTTTTAGAATTACAACATTACATTGCAGGGTTGGACAGACAGTTAAGCATCTTATTAAGATCAGTAAAGTAGTGACTGGTCTACAATTGGTCAAATTACAGTAAATTAATCCAGTGGATTAAGAGCTCTTCCTATGGACAGATTAAAACAGACACACAAACAATATGATGTGTGAGGAGAGGATTAAAGAGGTTCAATAAACACAATAATATTAAAATATTTTTGCAATCTGTCCAGAAGCACCGTGACTTATGAAAAACAAGAGAATAAGACTCTAATGGTAAAACTTAAACAGGCTTCACTTTGCTAGGGCAGCTCTGACGTCAACAACCTATCTTGATCTAGAAAAAAAGGAAAGGGAGGAGGGGGCTAGGCGTTTGATTGACAACCGCTAGGACCAATCAGATCATCCGTAGTACGGGCTCTTTAATGCGCTCACTAATAGGCGGTGAGGCAGGGCGGGATGAGACCTGGGCGTCGAAGGAAGTTAGGTTGACATGCGAAAATGGTAAGCAGCAGAAGGTTACGAGTTGGAGAAAAATTGGATTATTTGGTCGTCTGACGGGATTTACAGCTCCGAGAGGAGGCTCACGGCGAGCGTCTGAGACGGAGGAGGACATGCGGAGTGCTTAGAGTACAGCCTGTTTTGTTTTTGATGCTCAAGGAGAGCGAGAGCGAGATATATATAAAGAGAGGGAGATCGAGCGAGCGATCGAGCGATCGAGAGAGAGAGAGAGAGAGAGAGAGAGAGAGAGAGAGAAGTCGCTGGGAGGCGATGCTGACGACGTTGAGTAGCAGCGGCGGCGGCGGGGTAGTAACTTAACGAGTTCTATCTCGAGTTAGAGACACTTGGACGGGAGGAGAGGACGCTGTTTTACACACGCACACGTAGACATTTATATATACATAAATATATACATAGACGCTTGGCTGATGTAACAAGCTGACAGAGATACAAACACACACACAGACCGACAGTCTTGCTGTTTTCAGCATTTCTACGTCGAGTAGAGTCCACCAGAAGTGACCCTGAGGGAGAAATACAAGCTGATAATGAATCCAGAGGTCCAAGTTCAGCATTCCGTCCCTTAAGTTTTTTCAGCTATGTTTTAACGTTTCGAAGGATCTCGGACTAACTGGGAGATTATCAAAGTTTCTCTGGCATTAGAATGCTCTTACAAGGGGTCTAGGTTCACTCTGGGTGGTTTTGGAGGTGAAGGTCCACCTGAAGTGTGCTGCTGCTGCTCCTCTCGGTTGCTGGCCCTTCTCAGCTACGATGCTACAATGGGACTGTGCTGAGCATCGTGGCCCTCACAGCAGATGGAAATGCCTTGGGAAGTGCTCCTGCTTGTTCAGAGATGTTGATTAGCTCACAGGAGAGGAGCTCCGCCTCTGTTTAAAGCCTGATTAATAGACCCTGTCTCCTGCACCAACTTTAGGACCCCTAACTGGACTTTTGGCTGTGGCCAACTTGGAAAGTTGGTGAAACAGCGTTTTCATCTCTCATTCTTGGACCTCAATGTAGCCTCCCCCACAGGCCCTGGTGTAAAGTTAGGCTTTAACAGAAAATCAGGAAGAACGGTCGAAAATGGCTGGGGAGTGCACATACAACCCTCAGTACACTGGGGATGACACTTTCTGTAATGCCAGACACCTCAACGGTGTCAACAGCTGCTCCTCGTCCTCCTCCTCCTCATCCCCACCCTCTTCTTCACCTTTTTTCGAGACCATAGGTGGCTCCCTGTATCGTAAAAAGTTGGAGAAGGGCTGTATACAGTACCGAGAGGTGCTGGCCTTGGACAAGAGGCTTAAATCCATTGAAGCCTTTCACTCCAAAATGCAGGGAAAGTCTCACCACACCCTGGAGGACACGTACAGATTGGTGGCTGAACACTACTGGTGGGAAGGTAAAACTCCACTGAAATACTGACAGTACAATAAAGAGGCACTGACTTTAATTCAAGTTTTTAATACATTTGCTGGCTGGACCATTTGGTTTCATTTTCTTCTATTTGTGTAAGCTGGGTGATGTTTGATAAGCTTTCAAATGTGCTGTCAGCTCCTCACTTTCGTAACCTGGTCCATTCTGCCAGCTTTTAACAACAGTTGGTAAAACATGTTATTCCAGTGTAAGTGAAGTTTTCCTTTCGCTTTTAGATGCATGTATAATGCCACCTGAAATCACTACTGTCTCTTTCATTCCGTAAAATAGGGAACATGGTGTACTTTAGAGTAAAGGCCATCAGAGCCAGGCAGTCGAATAGACAAAGGCTGGAACAGGTTTTCTGTATTTTACAATTTGTTCTTAGCAGAACCACAGAGGGTCTGATCATGTTGAATCAATGCATGGCCCCCTAAATTTTTTTTTGTGTATGACTAATTAATACAATGTTGTTTGTGTTTAAGTGAAGTTGTTAATCCACCATGTTCTTTTTTAGGAATGTACTTTCAGGTCAGAGACTTTGTTCGGAACTGTGAGGAATGCCATCTAAGACTTGCTGAAAAAGCAGAGGTAAAATACCGGCTTGATACTGCTGCTGGCTTTGGTTCATTTGAAACATTTTTGACTTTCTTTATTCTCTCCATTCCCTCCTTGTAGTGCTCAGAAGTGGGGAATATTTCTAGGATGGTGAAGTCACACAGCCATGAAGTTCTGACTAAGCTGAACATCCAGCGAGAGGCAGGATTATTCTGTGACATCACATTAAAAACAAGCAATGACCACTCGTTTGTTGCTCATAAGGCAGTCTTGGCGGCTGTGAGCGAGTATTTTCAGGAGTTATTTACTGAAATGGACTCTGCTGCTGAACCCCAGCCCCACATTGACCTCACAGGCAAGCACATTATAAACACCATCATTTATTTTTTTGTATGTTGTCACTTTAAGCTCAGCTGTCATGAGTTCTACATGATCTTTTGGCAAAGTGTCACTGTGGAGTATTGGGGGGGGCTGATTGTTTGCGTATATCAGATGTGGAGGAAAAGGGGAATAAATTGCAACATGTCCCCTCGCTTGTTTTAATTAAATACAAAGCACTGGGGGAAGTTTATCCGCACTGATGAGTTGAATTAGGAATGTAAAATCAGCGTCAGTACTTCAGGACTGGACTTTTGACACTTTTTTCAGGAAGTAGATGAAGTTGAAATGTTCAGCTAAATGTCCGTATATAATATAACTAAATTTTTTAGTACTGTCGAGAGAATGCAAAGCAATCGTATATTGGCTACTGCCCTGTATCTCTGGCAGAGGCAGTCCAGCATTCACACATCATAACAGTTTTCTGTGTAGATCTATGATATTTCACAATTTGTGGGTGCTATCGGAACGTAACACCCACGAATTTCGGAGGGTCTGCTGTATACTGTATTATTGTAATTGTTCATAATACTTTTCTGAATATCCTAATCATCAATCCTCTATTTATTTATGCTGTGTAGGTTTCGGTGAAGAGAGCTTGCTTGCTTTGCTCAAGTTCTGCTATACTTCCACCCTGACTCTGCCTTTGGACACTCTGACGGAAGTAGCTGCAATGGCTCGCCATCTTCGCATGTGGCATGCTCTGGAAGTCTGTTCTGCTATCCAAAAGGAGCAGGAGTGTGGCCAGCAATACTCCAAACCACTGAATCCTGTAGGAGCACTTTCAGAAATACCTGGCTCTTCCTCTATGAACAGCTGGAGAAGCCAGTGCTCTTCTCCAGGAAGGTCAGTGGGATTTAAGAGGAAACGAGAGAACGAACAAGGTGGATTCTCAGACCATTCCTGGAATACCCCCATGCAGAGCAGAGCACACATTGTGGATGGGGCAGATGAATCTGACAGAGAGGGTTGGGATGGCCCATTATCTACATTGTACCAAAGCCAGACTTTGTCTAGCCTCCAGGCACCTGACTGCTTTCCTTGCAGCCCAACACGCAGGATGAAACTCATGGACTTCAAATCACCATCCAATAAGAGGAAAACATCCCCTCGCCCTTCATCAGTTATCTCAACGTCCCCCTCGACTTCCACTCGATCCTCCTCTCCATCCCGCCGGCTGCTTCGATCCACACCAGGAGCTGCTCTTGCTCTACGTAGACTCCTGCCTAAAATTGACCTCTCTACAAAGAGGAAGAGGAAATCCTCCTCTTATCACCGGTTATACAAGGCAAAGTCTGATCTTTCCTTGACACAGTCTCAGTGTCAGGCGACACCAGTAACACCTGTGAAGGTGAAACCAGAGTCGGTGGAGGATGAAGTGCGTGGTGGTGTCCCGCCAGATGAAGTGCACAGTCCTCGTGCTCAGGAGAAATATCGGCTTCTTAGTTTTCTTGGCTTACAGAGAAAGTCCCTAGTGCCTGGCCCAGAGGAGTTGTCAGGGTGGGGGCAAAAGAAACGTCTCAGGAAGTTGAAAGTGAGTGACTACTCCCTAACAGCCCGACGCAAGCCCCGTGCACAAGGTTTAGGAGGCTATGGAACTAGTCTGGGACAACTTGTTGGAGTCAGCTCCTCCTTGTCTCTCTGTGACATGACCAGAATGGATCTTCTGAATAAAGTGATCAAAATGGAGACCCGAGAGCCTCTTCTGCTGAAGCGGTCAAAGAGGAAGAGAGATGAAGTTGGACAGCTGGAGCTTTCTAGTGTTCGGGCTACACGAAGCCAGTCATTGTTGCAGGCGAACTCCAAGGGATCTTGCAGTAATCAATTACTGAATAGCCCAGCCAGGGGCACAAGCAAACCACTAGGTCGACCAGGAACAAGAGACAGAGCTACAGTGCAAGGTGCCCATACCCCTCGAAAAAGAGCTCCAGTGAGGGCAAAGCAGGAAATGCCTGAATATGCCATCTCAGAGCCTGCTCCTGCCAGAGCAAAAAAATCCACAACAGAGACTGGTCCCCCAGTTGGTCGCCCATTAAGAATCGCTACCACAGAGTCAAAGCGCATCTTGCGCTACAACGTTGGACGTACTACAACGGAAAAACGCAAAGGTACAAGACTGAACAAGTCAGTGAAAGAAAAGACAAAGTACAATTGTAATCATGTAACAGCCAGATTACAACCAGAGCAAAGTAAAGTGGGTAGTGGAGGGCGTACGCATGATGACAGGAAGACCATAGCACGAGGAAAGAGAATAGAGGAAAAAACAGAAGTTTTTCAGAGTGCCAGAAGTTGGCATGCTTCCGGTACCAATCAACAGCACTATCACAGCAATCCTCTGTATAAGGCCATCAAAGAAGAGCCAGCAGATCCAGTGCCCCTGACGCAGCCTTTCCAGACTACTGATGTCTCTGATCTCGGTAAACGGCAGAGCAAACCTCCTGTCAAACTTTTAGACCAGGGCTTTCTTTTTGGACTTTGCCGTCCGGCAAGTGGAATTAAGAGGGAGGAGGAGAGTGTGGACATCTGCTTGACTCGCTCCTTCTCCCACAGCAGTGCTTCCCATAGCAATACATCACCTGGCATTGTCAGAAGAGATCGAATTAGAGCGAGGATCATGCCAGACCGGACTGGTCTAGATGGCCCTCATTGGGCTGGGCTTGGCAATAGATCGACACCCTTTTCTCAAAGGATGCTTGTACGAGTGAAAAAGGAAGAAGAAGACACAAAAGTGCCCCTGCGGTCAAAAGCCAGCAAAAGTTCTACACAGCACAAAGTCAGCAAAAGGAGCTGCAAGGTTAAAAGAGAACCACAAAAGTCAAAGGTATAACATATTGTATACAGTCAGACCTTGTTGACCTCTGTCTGTAGTATTAGTGTTAATATACTTTGCTCTTGTGAGAGTTTTTACAGTAGAAGAACCTTTATTGTTTTTCCTCTCTTTGAAGAAGGTGAACAAGTTGCATCCTATGAGCAACCGGCGCGCTGTTATGTTGGAATCTATCCGCCGTGCTCGTCTCAAACAACTGAAGGGTCAGTCCTCTGGTGGAGTCCACACCTGCCTGCAGTGTAGAGCATCCTATAGGGATTGTGATGCCCTCATCATGCACCGCATGAGACACATTGAAGGAAAACACTGGCCATGCCCTGTAAGTGCAGACGCAAACATCTGAAGTGTAAGGGAGGGGCGATAATTTTTTTCAGTGCTCTTTGTGCACAGAATGCAGTATCTAAGCCGGTAATATAAAACTGCACCAGCATGGCCTTGTGAAACTAGTTTACCTCTGGTATGCTGTTTCTCAAGGTCATAGTATTTAGAGGTTTCTCCATAATTTTTTGTTGCTTTATATTTGAGCCAGAAAACAAAACAAGTGGCTGTTTTTGATATTAAAACACTAACCTTGTTCTTCCATATGTTTTTCGTTCCAACAGCTGTGCAGTAAGACGTTTTTCAGACAGAAAAATGTGAGGAGTCACATAAGAACACACAATCCCAAGCTCTACAAATGTCGTCAGTGTATTGTAGCCTCTTAAGGTAACGTTCATTCATTAATTCAGTGTTCATGATGCTCACTGCTTATTTGTGCAGGTTTGTCAGTAGCAGGGTGTGTGCAGTGTTATACAGTTGAAACCAAAAGTTTACATACACTGTATAAAAAGACATATAACTTTTTTTTTTCTTACTGTCTGATATTAAATCATACAAAACACTTTCAGTTTTAGGTCTGTTCGGATTCCCAAAATCATTTCTATTTGCTAAATGCCAAAATAATTTTTAATTTTTTTCTTCAAAGTCAAAAGTTTACATACATTTGCTTAGTATTTGGTAGTTGCCTTTAAACTGAATGACTTGTGGACGCAAACGCTTTGGGTATCCTTCCACAAGCTTCTCGCAACAGTTTAATGGGATTTTGGCCCATTCCTCCTGACAGAACTGGTGTAACTGAGTCAGGTTTGTAGGCCGCCTTGC
>JBBJLR010000002.1:5460533-5476696 GCA_037577145.1 Brachypetersius gabonensis | reverse complement strand
GTGTGTGAGTGTGTGAGTGTGTGAGTGTGTGAGTGTGTGAGTGTGTGAGTGTGTGAGTGTGTGAGTGAGTGAGTGAGAGAGAGAATAAAGTCTATAAACTCTTGCTTTCTCAGTTACTAATAGAATCAGCAGTGACAGCTCTGCTGCTATGTAGATTTAATCCATGGTGAGTGTGTGTAGTAACTTTCTTCGCTTGTATCGCTGTAGCTGTGCATGGTCTCTCTCAGTCTCTTCAAGACTTTGCTCTCCCTCAACTGTGAAGACCTCATGCTCCAGCTCGTTCTCAGGTGTGTGTTTGTGGAAGACAGTCTGAAAATATTCATTCTTCCTGTGCTCTGAGTGACGCTTTGTCATGCAAACAATGCTTTTAGCTGCCGTTTCATGTGCAGGTATCTGTTGCCTTGTACACATGTGATGCTGAGTCAGCGGCGTGCAGTCAGAGAGACTGACCTCTATGGTAAATCAGCAGATAAGTTTCTGTCCCTCATCCCAGAGTGCTGCCGAATCACCATGGCAGGCTCTAGCGAAAGAGAAGAGGAGCCTGCCTTCTGGGGTAAGGGTGAGTACGTAAGCTCCTACAAGGCCTACTCTGGTCTGGTTATGGTGTCGTGTAAAATGCCATTACTTTGTTTAGTAAAGTATAAGTATAGTATTATTATAAATCTTTTATACAGTTTTGTTCAATAAAAGTAAAGTAGAATAAAATACATTATAAAGAAAACTTTTATCCTGGATTGGAAGTTACTGAATGTATATACTGTAATTTCATACATTTAAAGACATTTCTTGTCAAGTAAACCTGCCTTTAGGTTTACAATATTTAATAAATATTCTCTTTTTCATGTTCCTCTCTCTTTGATGTGACATCATGCATTCTCGATATATGACATCAGTTTCTTCTTTCATGTTGCTGCGAAACAGTCCATGTTATCTTAAACTTTTTACCTCAGTAATACACACTTCCAATGAGTGTTTTAACTTTGAATATGACTTATTTTGGTGAATAATTGTTACTAAATAACAATTATTCTAAATTGAAATTATTTTCAACACAAGCAAAAAAAAAACCCTTCTGACTGGAACTGTTATATTTCATCTTAGCTTTTTGTGTTCTCTTTTAGTATTGGGCAGCCCCACTTCGGAGTCTCCTGTCCACCCCAAGCCCAGCACTCCGTCCCGTTTGGCTCTTTTTATCCGCCAGCAAAGCTCTGGAGGTGCTGGCAGTCTGTCCTCCACTTCTGGTCCTGACAACACTCCTGCCTCTCCCCGTGGCAATGTTCCCTCTTCCAGCAGTCCAATGCACCAGCTACCGGACCTGTCAGAAGCTGAATCTGGCTACCTGGAGTACTTGCGAGACGCTCGCCATGGCATTGAGCTGTGCTCCTGGGCCTGTCGGGACTGGTCGGCTCCTTATGATGGAGAGAATCCATCCCCAAACTCTGCACCGCTTCCGCCGCCCCCTCCCACATCCAATCCGTCTCTCAGTATGGTGTCTGAGCACTTTTCCATGCAGCATGGTGGACTTGCAGACGCCACCCAGCACAGGGCAGCGGTGGTAGCAGCAGCACGAGCGGAATGGAGTAGCTCGGAGCGAAACAGTGGCGAATGGGACGTCACCATCACCAAAAACTGCATCAGCCTCACCCCTCGCAGCAAGAAACGCAGCCTATTGCCCAACTCCGTCCCTCTGCAGCCTTCAGTGTCAACTTCATCAGCTACAGTGCCTCTTTCTGGACCAGCAGAATCCACAGGTCCCCACTCACACACAGTCAATCATCGAGCGCTTTATAATGGCACAGGACAGGTAGATGAATGTGTAGACAGTCCAGATGGTGGCATGGAGGTGAAGAAGGTAAAGAGAGACGCAGACGCCACTGACGGAGAATCAGGCTTGAATGGAAGAGGTACGGGCTCTATTGAATCCAGTGTTGCCTTACAGGGAGGCTACAGTGATTTCCACACAAGTACCACAAAGAAGAAACCAGCTCCATCTCAGGTGCAATCCAGCGCGCTTCCACAACAAAGCCCACCTATCCTACAGCCATTATCCCAGGAATATAACAACGAAGGCCAAAGATGCGCTCCAGTACCAAGCTCGGCCGAAACTTCCCTCACAACATGCACCACCCACAGCTTGGAGTCTGTCGAGAGCCTCATCGAAGAGCTACTGGAGCAGGCGCCGTCCGAGCCGCTGGCTGGAGACTCGAATGGCCAGGGCATCAGCATAGAAGCTTTCCATCAGGAGCTGAGGGAGCTAGAGGAGCAAGTGAAAGCACGGAAGGTTCACATTCAAAGCTTTGAAGAATTCAATCAGGATCCCCTGTGTGGCTCCCCTGGTCCAAACCGGACAGATGAGGAATGTCCTCCTTCGGAAGCACAGCAGGGAACAGCTGGAGAATCGAAACCTGATGGTTCCAACACAGGGATGTTCAGCCCAGCAAGAGCCCTCGGGCAACCACTTGCACAACCATACATAGGTAAATGTGCAGCTGATCACTGCATCAGTATTCAGTGCTGTGCATGTATATTTATCTATTTGTTTATTTACCAAGGACAACACTGTTCATGTAGTTGGTTTATGATGTACAGTAATCCCCCAATTTTCAGGGGGGTTACATTCTCTTTGGAGAGAATGTTTCTTTGGAATGCGCTGTCATTTTCTTTTGTATAAGCAGAGTAAATACAGTAATAATTTAATGTATTTTTTAGTAAAAAATAATTTGTCAAATGTAGGAGTAATCAGCAATCATTTTTTTACAGTTCAATAATTTACTGTTCATCCGGCGGCAAGTTCTATTGTATTAGCAATTGGCCCGAAAATACATGAATTATATATTGGCACAAAATAAATTCTTGTATCTGCTGTTTCCACAAATTTGCTGTGGTTTTTGCCCAAATTATGAGTTTGGTTCGAAGAAAAAATGACTGAATTTTAAGCACTTTAATACATTACACTTAACGAAAACGTAGAGTGAAGGAGAGAGTGAAGGAGAGAGTGAAGGAGAGAGTGAAGGAGAGAGTGAAGGAGAGAGTGAAGGAGAGAGTGAGAGACACAGTGCACGGCAGAACGGCCGCCGGGTGCGTGGCCACGGGACTTCTCCAGAATGCACAGACCACCAGTCCCCCCCTGCACACACCCTGACCAAGGGCAATGTACCTAAAATGAAATCTCGGCCCCCTGAACCCAGATGCGGCCGAGATGCTGAGCTGCATTGCCAGAAGGCGCAGGGCGTTTGGGCGGCTTAGGGCTTTTAGACGAATTAAACGAAAAAAGGAGAACAGGAGGGCAGCAGCTAATAACTGGGAATTTAACAGAATTTATATTTGGATTACTATTTGTTATTAGTAAATTATGTATTTTAATAATAAAAAAAAAGCTGAGAATATTTGCGTCGTGGTTTTCCACATAAAACAATCAGTTTGGTTCTCATAAAACATCCGTGCGTGACTGATCTGCATAAAACTGGGGGATTACTGTACATTTGATTTTGTTTCCAGTTGATTTTCAGTACATACAGTCACAGATTTTAGTTTTTTGCGTAAATACAAAAAAAATTATTACCATACATGTGTGTGTATAAAGTGGATATAAACACTGGAAGTACATTAAATACTAAAAACAAAAGTGCATCTATTACTACACTTACTGGTTTATGTGATTACATTCATACAGTTCTGTTATAGTGGTCATAGGTGTGTATATATTGTTTTGTTGTTGTTGTTGTCAGCCATTGTCTCCTCCTTCAGACCCGAGAAAAACTGTGACCTAAGGCACAGAATATGGGTGGAGTTTAGAGAGCTTATGTTTTTCTGAAATATGAAAACTTTGGGGAAAAAAGCTGAATTACTTACATCATTTATGTTCAATTCATTTTAAACTCATTGTTATTAACACCATGTGACATTATGGTGTAAAATACCAAAACAATATTTCTTATTGTATGACTTTTGGTTATTTCTACAGCTGAAGAACAATTAACCGTTGGGGTCTATGTGGTGTAGTGGAGGAACTGAGTAGGCAGTAGAAGTGTAGAAAATGTAGAGAAAAGAAGTAAAAGAACAGAAGGGCTTGGAAAGAAGGTTGTGCATCAAGTGGATAATTCTTCTGCTGTGTCCGTTCTCTCCGCAGGTCCTTTCATGACTGTGCTCTTTACCAAGCTGGAGAGCATGGTGCAGAATTCACTGTATGTGAACATTCTGCTGACGGGCATTGTGTTTCAGCTGGCCTGCTACCCTCAGCCTCTCCTCCGCTCCTTCCTCCTCAACACAAACATGGTGTTCCAGCCAAGCGTCAAGTCCCTCATACAGGCAAGCCTTCACACTTCTCCCCGGGGGAGAAAACGATATTTGCTGCACATGTTCGTTTCTGGTTACTACAAGTATATAAAATTTATATCTGCATCCGTCTGATTGACTGGCAGTGCTTTATGCTCTCTTAATTCTTCACATTTACATTTTCATTAACATTAGAACTACCAGATTTCGAGTACAAATTAAAAACAAGTTTGCAATTACATATAATTTTCACAGCAAAATATTTTCACAGCATTCTTTCAAGCCTAACGTCGTTTAATGGCTTAAGGGAAGAACTGTGGGCCCCACAGTTGCCTAGTAGCTTAACATTATTGATCATGAATATTACTATAGCTATAATTATCATTGTTCTAAATGAATTTGAACTGATATAGTTAGTGGAATACGCACATCGAAACGTCTCGGCGTGCATCACCTGCATGCGGTCGGCTGCGCGGTCGGATGGCATTAGATGCTGCATTTTCTTTGCATCAGTTTTTCCCGAAATTTTGCAAAGAAAATGTCACTATTGCATTTATGTGGCGTTTGGTTGGCATTCTGGAGGACCGAACGTGTCCCATAAACGTGTCTCATGAATCAGCCAAGCAGAAATATATTTAGCGCAGATTTTAGATTTAAATCATAGCCAGGACAGGGTTAACACTCAACATCACAGTTGCAGGTACCAGCCATTCCTGTACTCTCTCTACCCACCTCCACATTCCCAAACATGTTACCCTGCCGTATGTGAAGCGCCCAAGCCTGTTGAGAGTAAGCTTGAAGAGTTTAGGTAGCATATTTTATGAAACTGTCTATACCTGACTTACATTAAAGCCACTAGTTAGGTTTTATTGTAATCTCCAGGGTTGTCCAAACTTTCACATACAGCTGTGTTTTATGTTTTAATTCCGGGAAAGATGGTTCATCTTTTTTTCTACAACACACAGAATGATGTGATTGTTCTAGAAAAAAACAGGTTGCAGACACCACCCTCCACCCAAGGTTTCGAAGCGTTCTGGTGTGACGACACCTTTACTGTTGAAAAGCTAAAATCCTATGTTTTGACACGTTTGCTGTTTTCTTTTCTTTTTGTTGTTTTTTTTCATCAGAACATTCAAAAGGCCTTTTGAGCATAAGTTTTGATTAGAAAGTACAAGGCTTTGCTTTATTTGGATTGAAGGTCCCAGAGTACAGTGTATTGTGTTGTCCTGAGTGACATTTGTAGACCGAACAGTTTTTACTCCTTAAGTCCGATCACACTTGTCGCTCTTTTCCAGGTGCTCGGATCTGTAAAGAACCGGATCGAAGCGTTCGCTGCAGTGCATGAGGATTTTCCAGCCATGCTGAGGAAGGCTCGACACTTTCTTTTGGCGCGAGGCAAACTGGACTGGACAGATTCGCCCACGGCGGTGCCCCCTCTGCGCCGATCAGACTCATTAGGTCGGTGAGAGAGGAGGAAAAGGAGAGTGTGTGCGCGTATGCGTGTGTGTTTCTCTTTATCTACATGTGTGTTTAATAGTCAGTTGAGGGGAGTGTGTGCTTTGTCATAATTAAGGTCATGCTGCTCCTGATGATGGAGAGTAATTGATTGAATTAGTGAAGTCCAGCTACTCTTTTCACTGGACGGCTGCTCAAGAAATTAGGCCTTTTACCAACTGGCTCTACAGTTTTTGATATACTCTAGCATTCGAAAGTCTGGAATCTCTTGCTCCTTATATTAATGTGTTTGTCATGACCCTCAGTTTTGTCAGTGACAAATTTATGAATGAAATTTATCTGGCCAATATTCTTTATTTATCCGATACGTGAAGGTAGCCCTGTGTTAATTGAGCACATCAACACAAACACCAGTATTTTTTCATTAGTTAAGGCCACCATATAAATAACGTTATGAAAACTAATTTAGGATTTTACCAGAATTTTGACTGTTGGAGAAGAAATATTGTGTTCCATCAAAAGTAACATACACAGCTTTAACATTTATTATGGAATCATCTATAATATCAACAACTCATTTTTTCCTAGATTCCTGCTTAATACAAGGGATGTTCAAAAAGCTTCCACAATTTTTTAGCTCTTATTTTTCTTAAGAATATCAAAAACAGATTACATCTGGCTTGCCAGACACAATTAGTCACAAGACAGTCACTTACTCTTCTCCAGCGCTCACCGTTTCCAACAAAAATATAAAAGTTTGAAACTTTTTGAAACATTTGATTTTTCCCAGTACCTTATACCAGCAAGGTCCTGTCTCCTGTGTCTTGTATCAGTGTATATTTCTCTCTTTTCCGCAGTGAAGAGTCGGAAGCCATCTCTGGGCGATCTGATCTTGAGGCACACTAACAGTCCGACGCGGGCGCGGCATGCGGCGCAGGCAGCTCTGGCCCACGTCAGGGATGGCGGTCAGTCTCTGCACAGCGTCCTCTTCAGGGGGGTGGTGGTGGGGACAGGGGCGTCTGGGCTGGAGAAGCAGGCTGAGGCACTGCGTGTGAAAAACACGGTTTACTGCGCAGTGATATTCTCAGAATTCCTCAAGGAGCTGGCCGCTCTGGCACAGGAACACGCAGTGGCCGTGCCATTCCCACCCAGCCAGGGCACTGAGGAGTGAGGGGGTGCTCGTCCCACCTACTGTTCCAGGCACACAGCTGTAGAATATACACAGCCATTATTATTTTTTCATTGGAACTTTTGAGCCGTTTGTGGACTTAAAAGGACAAAGTGGTGACCTTACGAGGAGAAGGAAAGCGTGGGGAGAGAGAAACATATAATCTCATGTTTATAGTACTTTTTTATGTATAGTGTATGTAAGAGGATAATTGGTAACGCTTTAGGAAATATAATTCTTGTACAAATCATGCATATAAATCTTGTAAATAGTCTATATAAAATGTGTACAATGTTTTTACACAGTACACTCAGAGCAGCCTGTATCCTTTAACTTGGGGGGAGTTGCAGTACAAAGGCACTCCCGAAAGGAAAGGTCCTGCTTTAGTTAACTAGATATCGATTGTCATGTTATGCTGCTGTGCACCCTTTTTTTTTTTTATGATTGCGTCTGTATTTATTTTTAATTTTTATTTTTGCAATGAATCTGCCAACAAGTGTGAACAAATTTGATACTTGCGACCTGGTTTATATAGTTGATTTTCATAGTGTACTGAGTCTAATAACTGTAATAGAAGTCTCATCTGAACACCCCACGTTAAAAAAAAGATGACCAAAAGCAGTCCTGAATCAAATCACTGTGGGTAAATCACATGTCAATAATGTGAATAATCGATATTTTGTTTGTAATGCAGCGCCTGTCCTTTAAGTGTCAAAGCCAATTTAGAGTCTTGCCCAAGTAGAACCACAGGTTTTTTTTAAGAATCAGAATTGATGTGAACAAGATGATGAAGGTTTTTAGGGCAAAACAAAATTTTCTTTTGTACAGAAACGTCGGTTTTACTACAGTTACAGGGAGTTAGCTGTTGTCCATCGCACAGTGGTTTCCTATTGAAAACCATGGATGCATTTCTTGTGTATGCTGCCATATTTCAAGTTTACATTAGTGCTGAGGATGAATCTTTCCAATCAAGCACACAGGCAGCCTAAAATGATGGAAACCCAAATGTGTCATTTGTTTCTAAAAACCTTCAGAGAGCAAATAAACCATAGAGAAAAGAAAGAAATGGAAGAGCTCACCTATAAAAGCCAGTCATCCAAAGTCTGATTCTAGACACTTCACATTAGAGGCTAACCCCACAGGTAAAGACAGAGGAAAGTTTTAAAAGACAAGCTTATGTGCCACCTTCTACTCAAAGAGAGCGTGCCATGTTTAGAGAGGCTACATTGGGGATTTGCACTCTCCTCATTTTAAGTTCTTTATGTTGGATTTTAATGTTTTCTTTTTAGACGTGAAGCACCTGACAAACCTGATTCACTCCTTTACTCACTCGCACAGTCTCTCACGTGTGGAGGCTTCCCACTCCTCCAATTAAAACAAAATACTAATAGGACCTTTACCTCCTATTTAATTTATTATGCATAAAGGTTTGCCCATCAATCAACAGGGCCCTCATCTTTATAACCTCTTCATCACTGCAGAGTTTTGATAACTGATTCGTAGTCATTGAAAGCTGGAACTTTTGTGCAACTGATTTTGCAGTCATGCAAATAGCAGGGGCTGTCTGACTTTCCTTCTCTGCACTCAGTGCTCAACTGGCACTGAGTGCAGATGTGTTTTACTTTACTCCCCCTTCTGACTGTCTTAATATTACTCATTCAAATTTGCTGTCAAACTCATTTGCTGTTGTTGCGAAATCTTGCACTAGTAACTTTACAGGAGAATGAAAAATATACAGAGTATGTGGGGTACTATGTATGAGTGGTGCTTCACGTCAATAACACTGTGACATTTTGTCACCACCACCAACCCCCCCCCCCCACCCCCCACCCCCCGGAAGGTCCTCCTGTGTTGTTCTAAGGACAACCATCTCAGACTCACGATAAGCGCTCCATTTAGCTTCTCTCGTGCTGTTGGCGGGCTTTGTAGATGAAAAGAAATTGTTTTTGAAAGAGTTTTCTCCTCTGTAAGGGATGTGCCAAGTTTAAGAAAGCAGAAGCCGTCTCAGTGTTGCAGGAGACAGTAAGCGATGTTGCATGTGGGATCAGAGGAAAATGAGGTGTGGGGGGAGCCATGACTGCAGTGTTTCAATTTTTTCTTTTATTGCCAAGACTTTTGACACTTTAGTATCCATTGTGGAAGTGCAGCATGTTCGAAAGCATGCACAAGTTTCTTTTTTTGAAAGTGTGTACTGCGTTTTTGTTTTTTGAGTTTGGAATTTTTTGAAAACCAATCATGTTTCTTTTATCTTGCTAGTTGTTCAATTGATTGGCGAGCCATAAAAACAATACCTCACTTTTTTTCTAATTTCTAAAGGCTTGTTTTAGTGTAAACCACTCCATACAGCCAAGTCATATCAGGATATAGTTCTTACGTATCACAAGGAGGTAACTTTGATTTACATGTAGTTCTGCACAGTTGAATAATAAAGATGTAAGTCATTCAGAAGGGTATGATCAAAAATGATTCACGTTAGTGGTGCTGGGAAGCAGATGCTTAATTGCATAATGTTATTGAAAAAGGTACAAATACACTGCTGGATGCTAGATTGTTATGTAATACTTTTAAGAAAAGGCTTTAAGACTAATGTCTTTTTAATCTGTTTGTGATGTTGAGGTACATGAAGGGTGTTGTGAGGAACAACAGTACCCACTTAAAATGTATTCTGTCAGATTCACTATTATTTTACCACGTTCAGCATTGGGTTCACTGGTGCCTTTGGACAGAAATGGACAGAAAATAAAATGGCTATATTTCTAATTGGACACATTCAGGTTCCCACCACCACTGTAACGAAATCTTAAACTCTGTGAACCCTTTCAGATCAAGCCACTTTGAATGACTTTTTACATCTCAACCATCAAAAGTCAGTAGTATTTGTCTTTTAGGGGAGACCCTATTATAGGAAGATGAATCATGTGTCATTCATGTTTCACCTACATAGTAAATCGGCATAAAATGACGACAACAACTGTGTAGAAAACGTGTATAGAAATCTTGGTACCACTATCCATAAATTCTCCTGGCTACCCTTTCAACCTCCTTCTGTGCAGGCTGTTCATAGTTTGTTTTTTTTAATCTCACATCACAAAAACTGCTTTCTGAAAGAGTGGTGTGCCATGCCAGATTCACCAGGTGGGAGTTGAATTTGCCGTTCTTTCATATGTGTTCTGTTTCTATTGGGTATGCGTGATCTAAATGAATGGTAACTTGAATCACCCTGGTGTGGGTTTTTTTTGTTCAGAGTTTTCTTTCGCCTGATGACTGGAATGGCATTAAGTGCACTCACTAGATAATTGAGTTAGAGGTTCTCTCACGGTGATGTTATTCTGCTGGTTTTGCATTATATAATCATGTGCTGGGGTGGAGACGGGATTATTCAATAGCTGTTTAAGATCACCAGGATTAGCAGAACTGACTGGGTTTATATCATTATGCCGTTGGCCTTCAGCTTCTGGAAGTACCCAATGTTTTTGGCCTATTGGGAAAATGACTACCACTGTCAACAAAGTCGATATGTATTTTTCCTGTGAACATTTTCACCCAAACATCACGGTTGATAAAGAGTCAGTAAAGTAATAACGTTACATATTAATGCTACATGCAGCACTCCTGTGCAATGAATTGACACTGTAAAATGCAGAGCATGCCTGAATACCCAGCACAAGTCTAGAGGTAGTAATGTGGCTTTGGCAGCAGTAACCACAAATTGAGTGGCTGTTATTTAAAAATGAGTTTCTGCTGTTACATGTGCAGGGGTGCCTTATAGCATGTGTGTAATGATATTCATTTTTAGCTAGTTAATGTATGTAATATTCATTTTTCAGCTAATGAATGATCTTGTAATTCACGGACATTATGGGAAAGTTGCAAGACAAAATCGTATGAGCTCTTGAAGGTCTTTCTTTACCCCAGCACTGTAATATGGGCCATTTTTAAAAACAATATTTAGTTTTCCTCTACCCACACCTAGAGTTTCTTGGTTGGGAATGTCATCAACTACAAATTAACATTTCTTCTGAGATCTGTTGTCAGAAGATATTTTTTTATTTTTCTTTGTTTTTTTTTAATACTACAGCACTTTTTTTACACACATGCCTGCTTAGATGTGAGAATCCAAGACCATTTTGGCGGAGTTTCTGTCTCGTCCTCGGAGACGACAGGCAACTCCAGCGCGGATGGATGTAGGAAAGCGTGAGTTTCTGTAAAATGCTCTCTATGTTCTGAAACGGACATTTCATATTTGAATTATGATGCTATGGACAGATTCGTGGAGACTGCTTGGAAATTGGGAGAATTGTGTGCATGTGTGTGAGTTGATAGTACTTGCAAAGGAGTTTTAAGCTTCTTGTTTTTGTTCATTAATTGTTGTTGATTTTCTTATTTTGCCTGTTTTCTTTGCTTAAATGGAGAGTTGATATGTTTGTGGTGCAATATCTATGCAAACCTGTCCCTCTGCTTGTCCTGGAACGGTTTAAATCATGTCTACACACAGTACCTTGTAACCCCACCCCACCCTTTTCTTTTCGGTAATCTATGGGACTGTTTGAAAACACATGCAAAATAATGAATGTTGCCAGAAATATTTTTCTACATTTACAGAACTGAGGAGTGTGGCTGATCCTAATGTGGGGAAGAAAATCAGTGGTTAAACCTTGGGTAAAATATGTAAAACACTAAAAGGGAATGTTTTTATTAATTTATAAATGTTTTACCTAGCAATATCTTCGGCGCCTTGGTCTTTATTTATTGTAGCATGCTTGTTCTTTTGGCTGTGCTTGCTGTTATTGACTTTTTATTTTTGGGGGGTTTCATTTTTTTTGTTTGTTTACACGTGTAATTGTATGGCCACACGTATGAACTTGAAATACAGAAAAAACAAAAGAGATTAGTGCCTGATGTTGTAGACCATAATTCTATGGGATACAGCACACTCCCTTCTTGTTTTTATTCATGACATGAATACTTCAGCTTCTGTCGCATCTCCTGTTTCACCCTTGTCCCCCCCCAAAAAAAACCCTGGCCGGCTTCACTCAGTTGTGTTTCTCAGCCAGCAGCAGCAGGGCCTGTTTTGAGCAGTCCACATCATCCTTCTCCTCGCCCAGACCTCTGGAGAAACTGCCAGAGGCAGTGAGAAGGGGTGGGGGGTGGAGAATGGTGCCAAAGAGAACGGAGGGGACAGGAGGTATGGAAAGGGACAAAGGTACTGAACTTACGATGACATTCCAGCAAATAGCACCATGATCCTACCTTAGCACTCTTCCTCAAACAGCTGGTATGATCTAGTCTGTAAATAGCAGCTCTTTGTAGGCACTGAAGATTAAAAAGAGAAATATGCTATTTGCCTTTTGCCTGGCCACTGATCCTGCATTTCATTCTGCTAGAGTCTGAAGCTTCTCTCCTAGAAACACATTGGGAGACTGATTATAAAGGGAGCGGGGGGGCTTTGTCAGGAATAGTGCCATGTCCTCCTCGTGACCTGAGTTCGCATTTTCTGTTCGGAGGATCTGATAATGAACACACTTGGTAGCACCAATTAGTGGATTCAGTCACTAGTGAAAACAAAGCAACAAGATGCACACGGTTGCATAATATAGTAAAGGAGCAAGATGTAACAGCTAGTGACTAAATCTGAAAATAGATTAGACAGCAATGACCTATTCTGGTCCTGGAAGCCCTCCTGGATGGGTATTTTTTGATAGTCTATGTTTCATCAGTCATGAGTGAATTCTGCCAGAATACACTACACAACACAAAGTACCTAAAATGTGCTTAATCCTACCTTAATTTTCCCCTGAAAATACACCAAACCCCTTGAAATAAATGGCCTATAATTTGTGAAATTTGTAATTTTACCTTTAAATTAGATTTAAGGCATTAATTCAGGAGGTTCTGTTATTTAAGGGGCAAATTAGTCAGTAGTTTTACCCCTTTATCAGTCTTCATCTGTGCTCTTTCTCCCTTAATTTTCCTTCATTTCCTGTATAGGTCATTTTAAGGGATAAAATGAACAGGTCTAGTTTCATAGTGATAATGAAATGGAATCCTGGTAAAATGCCTGATGTGTTGAACCTTTCCTAAGTAATGCTAGTATGTGTACTTTCCTTGATCTGTATTACTCACCAGTCTGTGAGCTTGGAGGGATTGCCCACTAACAGCTGGTTGTAATGGGCTGAAGTCTAGCGGGCCCAGTGACTGCAGGGGTGCAGGTAGCTTCCTTCACAGCTGCTGTTCACTTTTGCCTGGCCAGAGGGCACCACAGAGATCTTCAGGGAGGTGAAGGCAGGTTAGCGGGCATTGGGCCCCATTTTCCTCTCTTCTGTTTTGAACTACAGCCTGGAGCTGGACGCGCAGTTGACCTCAGAGAGCAGGTAGAGCCTCGTCACAGAGTCCAGCACCTGCTGTGAGGCCATGGGGAACACCGGAGACTCTTTATAGAAGTCCTTTACCTGGAGGGGCCATAGAGGGTGTGTTATGATACTCTATATCCACGTTTATCCAGACAATGCATAGACTTTCATATGGACTTGGTCTCCCATTACAGCTGCTATAATGGTTTCGCCCCCCAAGCTCTGGACTTTGGTAACTTGTTTTTCCATAAACTAGCACGTAGCTTTGTTTTTATATTTGACTTGATTACATTAATGATTAGGTTGAGAAATTTTGAAATGAGCGTTATTTGTCCTCTTCCTGACTTTGTGAGTGTTCTGATGGTAACTGCCGGAACTGAAGGCCTAGTTCTTACAGTGACTGTAAGATTAAGTCAAATCTGTTCTTATCTCACCTCATTTGAACTCGAACGTGTGCAACTCAATTCAGGAACGTTTCGTAAAAGAAGTCACGGCACACTGCTTCCTCTCTCTGCGGGCTGCTGCTCTTATCACAGGTTACTGCAAAGTTAATGGAGTCGTCCAAGAAGTCGCAGAGCGGCCCCAGAGTAAAGAGAGTTTGTTTTCCACAAGCAGACAACAGTCCACTCGTTTACCGATCTCACACACAGCGGGCGGAACAGGTGAGGGTTCTCCACGTATGAGACAGCAGTTACATTGGGGCCAAAGAGTCAGGAGACCACCTGCTGAGAAAAAGCATAGATAACAGGACAGAAATCATTTAATATCTGATGGATATCAAATTAACTTTTAGCTGTAAGCGCAATGGAGAAATGCACCTTGTTATTGCGGCATATTTCAGAGATGTGGTCAGTGAGTGCAGGGTTCAGTCAGGTCAACAATATATGAAATAATTTCACTGTGTGAATATTTCATAACAAATGGGGTGGTTTCAGAGATTTCTTGCTCTGTTATGACAGCTTTGCTTGACCATACTCGGCGTGAGTCTCACCTTGCTTCTCATTCACTGCCAAATCTCCTCAGCGGTTTCCAGCTTTTGGCTGTTCACACTAGCCATGACTAACAGCAGCTTTATCTGGCACCACACTCCACCAGCAGGGCAAGTCTGGAATTGTTCAGTTTGTGTGCGTGAACGTGTGGATCCATGAGGAAAACAGGCTTTCCCAGCTCAGTGGGAAGTAGAAGCACAGATGTTGGTGTTAATGATGTCAGAGAGACCTCTCCATGCTGTTCTATCCCTTTGAACTTTACAGAATAAACAACAAACAAACAACTGACCCACGTGATCAGGAGGTCTCACAGGTCTGATGAACCGCTCGCCTTTAACTATTTGTGAGCCAGTTTAACACAAGATGAGACTGCTCAGAAAAGTACGCCAAATCATAAACCGTTCCTTATTTTTTGGACCACTGGAGCATTTTGGGCACTGGCTACCCACTGCTTTACTTGCTTTACTTTACTTGTCTCCTGGACAAGGCCAGTACTTAACTTAAGTGCAATAGACAAAGTCTCGTCCAATATGTCTTCTATGCAATAAGGTTCTTCGATGAGTGACTATTCTACCTCATTTCATATTTAATCCTTTTGTAATAATATTTACATATACACTAATCGCGGATTGTCACTTTTTTTTTGAGAATCAAACTCATCGGTTCACGTAGAAATCCCCACAACAATGCGGAAACTGCAAATATCTTCCACCTTTTTTGCAGCAATAAATATATTTTTTCTGGATGTTTTCACACAAGGGGACTCGGGGCAAGCTGTAACGAAGCACAATTTCTCCGCAGTGCAAGCACGCAGATACTTCAAACTCCACAGTTCGGTAGATCTACAGGAGACCTTTGCAAGGAGCCCTAATTTGTATTTTTAGTCCGAGTAGATCAGGGGTTATTCTTCGAAAACCGTTCACCTCGCCGCGGTGTCCCAATACTTGAGCCGAATTTAAATTCGAATACGGGTTTACATTTTATTTTCGCTTGGGGGTTTTCCTTTTCTGAGTGGTGGTACTTAGAGATCGAGTATGACGTTACTCAAATTAGGTACGCATTTGCGCAGTGAAGACTGAAAACTGGTGCGCATTTGTTGTACCACATATGCCAAAAAACCTGCAGACTGTGTGCATATCAGAATCATATATACACAGCGGGGAAAAGAAGTACTTGACACATCATGTAAGAGGATTTCTAATTGGCTGTTGACACAAAATGTCCACCAGATGTTGCCATCAAGCCAAATATTAAATATTCATACAAAGAAATCAGAACAGTTAAGTATACTGATGGAGTCGTAATAAATAAAGTGAAATCACACAGGGAATAAGTATTGAACACACTATTTAATACTTTGTAGAAAAGACTTTGTTGGTGATTACAGCTTCTAGATGCCTCTTGCATGGAGAGACCAGTCGTCTGCATCGCTCAGGAGTGATTCTGGCCCATTCTTACACAAACGGTCTTTAAATTTTGAGGTTCCTTGGGCCCCTTTTATGAACTTGGATCTTCAATTCTCTCCATAGATTTTCTATGGGATTTAGGTCAGGTGATGACTAGGCCGTTCAGGCAACTTTCTTTAAAACCAAGTCATTGTTACGTTGGCCTTGAGTTTGGGATCATTGTCTTGCTGGAATGTCCACCCTCTTTTCACTTTCAGCTTTCTTGTAGATGGCAGCAGATTTTTATCCAGAATGTCCCGGTACATTTCTCCATTCATCCTGCCTTCAATAATATGAAGTCTGCCAGTACCCCTTGCTGAGAAGCAGCAACAAACCATGAGGCTTCCACCCCCAAACTTAACTGTTGGTATAGTGTTCTTGGGGTGGTGGGCAGTGCCATTTCATCTCTAAACATGGTGTGTAGAATGACAGCCAAAAAGTTCAATTTTGCTTTCATCTGACCATACTATAGTCTCCCAGT
>JBBJLR010000002.1:5422816-5460433 GCA_037577145.1 Brachypetersius gabonensis | reverse complement strand
ATAAAATTCTGATATGCGCAAGGACTGCAGGTTTTTTGGTATATCTGAGGTTCACTTCTGACATTCTGGGAGGGATGTAAGTACTGGAATTTTTTTTCTGAGACAATTTACCAGTAATACCCATTTTCTCCAATTAAATATGGCTTTGTGGCCCATTCCAGACTGATGTATTTCATATTTTCATACATCTCCTTTATTTTGTTCGTGGCATAATATGCTGCTTATTGAGAGCTTTCAGTCTAGTTCACTGTAAAGTTTCTATTTTTAACTGATGTTTAGATACAACAGCCCTGGCAGTAATCAAGCCTGGGCGTGCACCATCTCAGTGAACCAAATGATCAAAAGTACATTCGTTTCGATTTGGTTTCCCAGAGCAGTTAGTGTTGGACTCTTTTGAAACAAATAAGTCAACGAGGGTTATCTTTCTGGTATTAAAGTCAGTTTATAATAATCGTGTGTGGCAGTTGACGGTGTGGAAAAGTAAATATTGAGCCATACGCAATATTTATTTTTTCACCTGCTATGTCAAAAATTCATTCCTTTTCTCCTAGAAAAAAATGTCACAGCCAAATGTTTTCAATCCTCAGTTTTGAGGGTCAGATCTAGGCTAACTAGAGATGGCTTTACCGTATCCTAGTAACAGCAGAAAGCCCAGGATGCTGCACTTGAGAACATCGCTACTCTGAGAGAGAGAGAGAAGAAGGATAAGAAAGCTGCTTTACAACAGGTGTTTGACGTGTGGGTGCTGAGAGTCCAGGTAAGATTATGGTTGTTTTTTTCCTCATTAAATGAACAGAATGAAGTGTTTACTGCTTTAAATGTAATGATCATTGACATGGAAAGTAAATGGTATCCTCGAAAAACTGAGCCATGTCATTCACATTGTGTTTGAGTGCACTGATGATGATGCTGTAGCAAAGTATATTAGTGCTTATTAATTATTGTTGCGATTACAGCAGTATTAGTGTTAGCCAGTTAGTGACTCCTTATGTGATAGTTGCAGAAGTATATAAATGTATGTTAGTCTGGCCTACAGTGTAAACTTTTGTTTGTTTCTTCAGAAATGTGTATAAACAGTGTTATTTTCTTACATTTCTTCTGTGCTAAGCTGTACAACCTGTTTACTTCTGTAGAAACACAAACCATCATAAATAATGTAGAATGTAAAATGAGAGGACACCTAATCTCCCAATGGAAGACTGAACATACACCCCTGGAATTGGGGCTCAGAAAACAAACGAACAAATAAAAAAACACTTATAAAAGTTATCATTTTAATGAAATTATAATTTCTGTCAATTATAATCAGCTGGATCTAGGTCTAATATAAAAATGCAAAGTATTTAAATTAAGTACACTGAAAGAGATCATGATATGACGTGATAACCCAAAAGCATTCGGGAGAAGTCAAAACAAATAATAATGAACAGCATGGAACAAAAAATATCAACAAATTAATTTGTGATAAGTGGGCAATTAATGATGAGTATACATTTGGTTACAACTGTGTCATCTTGAACAATATTGTTAATTTATCTAACTGGTTTAGAGTTCTGTCTGGAACACATGTGCTCACAAGTATGCGGACACATGACCATCCTACCTATATGATTTGGTTGGACAGCCAATTGCAAAACTGATGGTAGATGACAAGACCCGGCTTGAAGTCAACAGTCCAGCTCATTCTAAAGGTGTTCTGTTGGGTTCAACGTTCTGTGCTGGCTACTGGAGTTCCTTCACTCCAAACGTGTCTTTGAGCACCTCATTTTGTGCAATGGGGGGCAAAGTTACGCTGGAAAAGAAAAGGGCCTTCACTGACTTTGGCCACAAAGTTGGAAGCATACAGCTGTCAAATGTCTTTCTATATTGTAGTGTTAACATGACCCTTCACTGTGAGTAAGCGGCTCGGCCCAAATCCTGTAAAACAGCCCCAGACCACTATTCCTCCTCCACCAAACTACTGTTCGGCACTATGCGTTCTAGTAGATTCTGTTCTTCTAGAATCCAACAAACCAGAACTGCTGGACCACCCCAGAGAATACATTTCCACTCTCAGAGTCCGGGGGTGGCGTGGTGCACATAGTGATCATAGTCCTATGTGCAGCAACTAGACCATGGAAACTTTTTCTGAAGCTCCTCACACAGATGCCGCAGAGGCAGTCTGGAGCTCTGCAGTGGTTTTCAGCACTGGTCCCCACTCTGTGATTTTGAATATTCCACTGCTCTATGGCTGAGCTGGTGTTGTTCCTAGACACAAAGCAACAATAGCAAGTGCAGTTGTTTAACCATTTTAATCATTTTGTCTACATGGATTTCTTGGTTGTGTGCTTGATTTCATATGTGTTAGCAATGGGTTCGGCTGAAACTCCTTTGCTAACTCAATAATGATTTGAAACTCAATAATTAGCAAAGGAGTTCACACATATCTTTGGTTATATGGTATATTAAAATTTGCTGCTAATTGACGCACACAAAAATACACATGAGGAAACATGAAAAATTTCCCCACCTTTTTATACTACAACAATTTAGGACAGTCCATTCCCAGTGAATGTTTCCGACATGACAAATGAGGCACAATACAGGCCAGTCAGTCAGAACAGGTCATTTATGTATATTAGTTCTGAAGTGACAGAACTGTTTAAGAGATAAAGATAGGCTGGAAGGCAGTCATGATAAAATTAATTACTACTGTTTTGGTTCATTAACCACATAATTATCATTCGTGGACTTCAGTGGATAAGTGAAAGAAAAGAAAAATAGGATACATTCTGTCTCTTGTATCAACTAAGTAAGGAATGACTATCAGAAATACAGTATAAAGGATGTATAAAGTATAAAGGATGATCTGAAGATTTGTATTCCAAAGATATCGATTATTTCTGTCTGTGGATTCTTCTCTTTTGTCTCCATCCTGCCGTTACTCATTTGTCACTTGGCTATTATGTTCATCACCATGAATTAAATATTAGATCTCCATGCTGATGTGTAACATCACACTCAAGGGAAATAGACTGAGATGGGAAATGTGGGTGTGTGTATTTTGCAATGACAGCCTAGCTTTTAAGGCCGACTTTTCCTCCCACACATGCATACACACAGTCTCTCTCCTTCCCTCTGCTTGTCTTTCTGCATTTGAAATGCTAATGAAGTCTTCCATCTTCTATTTGTCTCTCTTCTCTTCTTAGTCTCATTCTCTTTTAATGTCCCTATGTTCCTTTTGCTGGCGTAGCCTTCACAGTAAGCTTGTCACTTTATTGGTCCACATCCTCCACAGTTTTTCTCTTTCACTAAGTTAGCCATCTGTCAGTCCTTTATTTTTCCTCTCTCCTCTTTGCCCTCTCATTTGGGTGCAGTATCTAGCATATGCTCTCCACTGTATCAAATTCCAGGTTGTGAAGCAGCAGTTGGATGCAGGTAGATGAATTTCTCTGCTGTGTAAGTATCACCAAGCAACTTACCAGATGCATAAATATAGAGTGGGAATCTGATGCATGCAGCATCAATTACTTGTCAACTCTGCCGAGCACTAGCTGGAACAAACTAGAAATAGCTCAGAGTGGACCATCTTTCCAAAGCGCAGTGATGCCAGAGTGAAGTGAAGTTCCCTCAGTCTACCAGAATGAAGCATATTTAGACTCATTTATTCAGATCATAAGATATACTGAATTTCTTGGCAAAGCTATTATTTCCTTAACAAATTAATTCCCCAAAGTGATGCACATTGGAGCATGAAGTTCTTGTGGATTGAGGCTCTCTTTTTATTACCACATAAAAATGGTGACTTGAAAAAGTTAACTTATCTTTACCCTTTAAGACAATGGTTTTCAACCTATCTATCACAGCATGTTGCCATGGCCCACTTGGGGGCCACATTAGATGATATTAAATAACCAATTGCGGACCAATGGCCAGTCTCGATTTTAGATTTGTGGCCCTATTAAAAACCTTCGAGGCCCATCAGTTGTCCGGGGCCCAGTGGTTGAGAAACCCGGCTTTAAGATATGAAAATGCAGTTCATTCTGCGTTTGCTCTCCACATGTCCTGCCTCTGAGGATTTGTACATTTGGGGTGAACAGAACATGGCAGTGCCATGTTTTTGCAGTAAAACACTAATGCATGTGACAGCCACGGGCTTACTCTAATGCGTACCATGTCAGTTGTGTCCTCTCATGCACAGTTCTTCCCAGGCAACTTCTGTTATTCATAATAGTTTGTGTTAATCAGTGCCACCTGTCATTCTCTGTATAATAATTAAAACAGACTATACAATGGTACAGCGTTGAACAGTTACTGAAATTTAAAGCCCTTGAACTGGTCATGTGTCTTCTTTGAAGGGTGCTCAAAACTCTTCAGCTGTACCAGGAAATAATGTCAGTGTGAGTTTAAAGTAGTAATTGAGACAAATTATTCAGTGTGCCCTTTGATTTATTAATGACTCAGTTTGCAGTATAAGATTAATTCTCTTTGTTATTCTTTTACACAGATCCCTCAGATCCCTTGTCACTGGGAGCCATCACAGCCCATATCTGTCTCGCAGCCCTCCTGTCCCTTCCAGCCTTCTTGAATCAGAGCAATAATGTTTCCTGGGTCTCCAGTGAGCAGCAAGGCTTCTTCTAATGCCTCTCCACAGCCCCCACTCAGCCCACTGGTACAATCAGACACGGAATGTATAGAGGACCAAAAACAGCCTCATACAGTTCTACCCCATCCATTGCCTTGTTGGGCCACACAGGCCTTGTGTGACTTAGCACGCAGCGAGACAGAGCTCAAACGCCTTCAGGAGCGGCAAGCAGTTGAGGCTGAGGTGGTGGGCCGAGGTGTAGAGCGTGCTCTGCTAGGAGCACAAAGGGAGGAACATCGCCTGTTGGAGAGAGTGGAGCAGGATCACCGGGACTTACAGCGCAGACTGGAGCAGGTGCAAAAGGACAACATAGCAGCCATCCAAGTGGGAAAAGCACTGGTGGATCAGCGGCTGCGCAAAATCTCTCAACTTCAAGAACAAATAAGGAAAAGTAATGAAAGAAATGTGGACAAAAACAAGGATGGGCAAGGAGTGAACCAGAAGCGGGATCTGATTCTTAGGGCTGTTGCAGAGCTGCTTCAACCATGGGAAATCTTGCTGGCTCTGAATCGTGTTTCTTTCAAGCCCAGTGCCCAACCCAAAGCTGTGAACTTTGGCATAGTCAAGGTGCAAAAGCACAGTGTTAATTTCACTGTTGGTGGCTGTGGGCCGCAGGGACAACTCTGTTCCCTCCATGCCACAGGAATGAAGTGTGAGAGTCATGCAGAACCGGGAAAAGAAGGTAGGAGTACCCCTGATGGAGCAGGGCCTGGGCAAGCCCAGGTGCTTAGTTTGTATAATAATACGAGCCAGAGAATTGTCAGAAAAATCAAACTGTCAGCCCGAAGTGATGAAGAATCTGGAGAAGATACAAAGCCTCTCTCACCACTAATGCAGCGCTGGCCCCCAAAGCAAGTCCCAAGTGAGCATGATTCATCACAGGATGAAGAATGTGAATCGCCCACATCTGAATCAAAAGATGAACTTTTCTTGGCTGTACCAACATTGCTTAGCAACGGGGAGTTAGAACAAGAAGATTTTGTGTATCAGCAGAATGGACCAGCTAGCCCACTTGCGTCACATCGATCAAGGAAGCAGAGGAAGCTATGTTCATCTCCAGAGCGAGGATATCAGGAATATGGAGACGTATATAATTCTGACTGTGAAAATCCAAAGGTGGACTTTGGTAGATCCCAACAAAACTCATTTAGAGGGATATCCAGGTTTAGGTATGGCACTCTGCCATCCTCACGGAGCCTCAGAGACCCTTTCTCAAGCCAAAGTTGTCAAGATCTGCCATCACGTGACCGCCCTCTTTCTTGCTTTAGCATGTCCTCAGATGATCACACATACAATCGTTCACTGTCTCCTGCTGACAGTGTAGATTCTAGATACACTTTCATTGTCAGCTCTCCTAAAAACTACCCTTCCCCAAATCGTCTTTCCAAGTCCAGCGCTGATGTTTCTCATTTCAGTCGACCTCGCATAAATGTGGGAGAGCAGTCAAGTAGGTGGAGGGTCACAAGAAATCGGCAGTTCTCACTGTCAAGAAATGATGCAGCATCACAGACTACATCCCGCCCCATTACTGGAAATCATTCTCTGAAAGAACATGTGAGGCGATCTTGGGTAGTATCTCGATCACTGTCTATGTCTGACATAGATGGATCATTGCAAGAGAAAATAAATTACCGCACAGGTAGTGGGCTGAAGCTCCAAGAAGGAATGAGACTTCGGGGAGACAAAAGTGAACAAGTATTGCTGGAGCTTGAGGAGGATGGTGAGCCATTGTCTCCAGAGGAAGTGCGTCTTGTCCGACAGTTTGGTAAGCAGGGCTCAGGACGTGCAGACTTTACACTGCCAAGTGGTGTGCATGTTACACCTCAGGGTCAGCTCTTTCTGGTCGATTGTGGGAATGCCCGTGTCCAGGTGACTGATCAGTGTGGCAATATTCTTCAGCAGGTGACTTCCCCAAGTAATGACATCTCAAGGCGCTGCCGCAATTTCTTTGATGTGGCTGTTAATGCTAAAGGTCTCATTGCCCTGACCTGCGCAGCTGAACGAGCTCTTCTCGTCTTTAGTCGACATGGAAGACTCCTCCAAACCTTTGGAGGGGGGACTTATATTGCAGGAGTGCCACGAGATGAGCTGGAAGCACCCAGAGGAGTGACAGTGACACAAAAAGATGAGTTTCTAGTTGCAGACATTCGTAAGGGCACCCTAACTGCCATGAAGCTTGAGCCCAAAACTGGCTCAAGGCTTGAGCGAACAGTAGTAACTGGATTTCACAGACCCTACTTAGTAGCATCCTGCCTGCATTCTGGATTAGTAGCAGTGTCTGAACGGGGAAGTGACATGGGTAGAGAGCCCTGTGTGAAGGTTCTGGGACCAGGCTGGAACACCTTACGTGTCCTGGGGGTTTGTTCTGGCATAGGACCTGTCCTTTCTAGCCCCTGGGGCCTATGCATTGACAAGGATGGAGCAGTGCTAGTGGCAGATTGGGCAGAGCAGCACCGGGTGCTGCTATACTTGCCCGAAGGGACAGGCCATGCGATAGTTACAGAGGGACTAAGTAGCCCTAGAGGGCTGGCCCTGCTACCCAGTGGATTATTAGTAGTGTCAGACAGCATGCACCACTGCATCAAAATTTACCAGTACAAATAATGTTATAATGTACTTTGGCAAACAAGCGACAAGTTGAAGCAGCTCCTCAGATTCTTTTTTTTGATTAAATGTTTTAGTTTTAGTTTCCACACATCACCCCACTGGAAGGGAGGCACTTAAACCCTGTTTACCTCTGATCATGTGACTAATATCAAGGTTATGACCTGTATTTCCTCTTCTTACTCAAATGTGTTTCTGCCAAGTACGATTTAAATCTAATTGTTGTGTCATGCATGATATGTAAATTAGCACCTGTTTACCCACGTTTCATTTGTAAAAGAACGTACAAGGTCACGCAGCATATACTCATGCAGCATATACTCCTTTCCATACACTGACAGTCAATATAAACAGACAGCTGTTTAAAATAATTAACCTCTAGTGTCATTGCCACTGACTCTGTTCAAAACTAGGAGTTTATTTAAACCACTAGCAATGAGCAATGGCTACATAAACTGGCATGAGGAGATGAACTAGGAAGCAATGTAAAGTGGAGACAGTCCTGAAGAGGTCTCTTCCTCATAAGCAGAACAGCAGAGGGAGGCAGCATCATAATATTGTTTGGTGGTTGAATGTGGCTTGCAGAGGTGCACTTACATAACTATAATATATGGGTAAAATGCACCTCAGACCACCTCATGTGGATTAAAAGTGTCTTAGGGGCACTTACGCTTACATTTTTATGTGGAAAAGCCCTACCAATGATACTCAAGACAAATTAAATGACCAAGTGCACACTTAAATGACCAAGTACATATTTTTAAAATGAATGTACTTTACTTATTGGTTTCTGACTGTCCTCCATTTCTCAGCAATGCTTCAAACAGATGGTGGAACATGGTCTACAGAGGGCGACAGTGAGAGAGTGTAAAGTGTTCAGTGTATTTTTTTTTTTTTTTAAAAAGCTTGCTCCTGGTTATTTGACATGGCCTTTAGAAATAATAAATAAATACAACAGCACAGGGGGCAGTGAAACATAAACAATTCACCTCCTCAGAACACAGGCCCAGGGCTTGCAAAGCAGAAGTGTAATATCGGCGCATTCATCTCCGGCTTGAAGTCTCCTTTCCCTTAAAAAGAACATATTATGCAAAACTCTCTTTAGTTATAAATACATATAGTATACACAAAGAGATTCACCAGCTTTACCCTTCACAGTTTCAGGCCCTTTCAAAATGAGCCGTTTGGACAGCAAGCCCAGAGTGACATAATACTGGGCCAATTTGCATAAAACCGCCCCATATCTGTCGAGACACCCACTAGATTAGTTGAAGATCCGCCATTTTGTCTGCTAGTTTTATAGCACGGAAAGCTGAGCACTGTGGCTACAGGCAAAGGCAATTTACACATGAAGTGTTGAGTTGTTGCTGCAATAAAACAGCACAAATTTACATTTACTTTACGTTTACAGCATTTGGCTGACGCTCTTATCCAGAGTGACGTACATCAGTGCTTAAGAACTCCACAACTGTTTCTTACCTGAAAAACAGCTTAAATCAGAGTCAACTATTTAACCAAGATAATGCAGTCAGAGCATCTATACAACTGTCAAATAATAATTAGCCAACACCTCCACTTTCTCTCAGTCAAAGAAAACCGAAGAACTGCGTGGCTTTCATTTTAGATGGCCATGTCCCAGCAACAATCAAAGTTTTGTTCCACTTTTAATACTCTGCTAGTTAAGGTGGAATGAAAAATTGGATTAAGGAGCTGTAAATAAGGAGCTAATTTCAGCGCTGTGGTAGGAACTGTACCTACTGTCTGTGACAAATCAGCAGATGAGGGAGATGTCAGTACTTTCAAATAATGACTTTTGTGTTTCTATGGCAGTTAAATATGAACTAGCTTGTTCATTTTGTTTTGTAAGCATGGGATGGGTGGGGCGTGGCCAGCAACAGCTTATTTGCATAAAAGAGACAGAGCCCTGAAACCGCTTGTTTTGAAAGAGACCAAAACTGAGAGGAATAAAACTGATGAGATCTCTTTATGTGAGAGTGATTTTGTGCAAAGAATTCATAAACATGTTTTGAGTTTTGAATGTCCCCTTTAATGTTTTATGGTCTCTGCTGTCAGGTTTGAACAATGACTGGAATGTAGTTTGGCACAAATGAATCTTTGCAATCTGTGACATAATCCTGGAATGACTGTAGAATCTTGAGAAGTGCCTCTAAAACCTCAGGCATCTTTAGAAAGGGTCTGGAATTTTTCTGTTAGCTGTAGAATATTAATGGTCCGGGTTCCGTAATTACTGTGAATGAATGAAAACCTCCCACTGAGAGCAGGCCATGATGACTAATCAATAGACACACACACACACACAAACAAACACACACACACACCGCTGCTTCTCTGGGATGCACCTTTAGGCAAAACACAGCGTCTTGCCAGTTCCCAGAAAACAGGATGGGACCCACTACTTTTCATAGTAATTACTTAGCCTTGAAATAAAGCTCTGCATGATAGAAAGCTCAATTCCTGTTTGACATACTTTTTCTTCTATATTGTAAGTGTACATGAAACAAAAGCACAGATAACATGTTTCTTTGCTCCTGTTTATACTAAAGCATGTCTCATGTCCAGGTCTCTGGGAGTGTGCCTCAAGCCACACTTAATTCATCAAATGTTTCGACCGCAAGCCAGTGTTTTAGATCCACATCTCCTATCCCGCATGTGTGCTGACCTTTAACAGAACAGGGGTTTCACAAACAGTCACCTTTTCCAAGCAGATGGCAGCTTCAGTTTTCAGGCCGTGTCAGCGCAGGGTGTAAAAGTGTGAGAAAATATGGGCAGATGAACTTTCCACAGATCATTGTCAGCTAGCGGGCAAAAAGCTGCACAAAAACCTGTTCCACCTGTTCTACCTTGCAAAGGCTTTGTGAAGTCAAATATAGATAACTGTGACTTTGCCTGGATTTCCAACTGCTCTTTCTCTATGAACTGAATCTGTGACAACGTTGGAGGATTTGTCAAGCATATAGGCTTGATTTCTTTCAGCTAAGCCTGGCCGGTTGAACAGTTTTCACTCTTGTTAAATAGCTGTTGTTAAATACATTCCAAAATTAGTCAGTCTGTCAATTCTTTTGGCTTCACCCTCTCCCAGCCCAGCGGAGAGAGCAGCCCTTGGATATTAAATGAGCCGATGAATTACCCAAGTAGTCCAATAGGAATGGTATTATTAATTCAAACTGCTCTTTCTCTCTTCATTACGGTCATCAAACACGTTTGCAGTTATATATATGCACAGCAAGTAGACCCCACTAAGCAAACAATTCTCTAACTGATTCTGGTGTATACAGCATCTTGAATTGATTTGGGGGGCTTTATGTTCCTTAACACTTATAAAACATTTTAATGAATAAACATAAATTGCACCTCCCACTGAGCAAATTATCCATGATTATAGAGGAATGCTTACATCCATGGCTGCAGATTGCCTACAAATCTAAACCTCAGTAACCACAGTAACTAAAAACAACTAATACCTCCCCCAGGATATCAGCCTTGAATAAAAGGCAGTTATATGACATTCCTTTTTTTTTGCTGTTTCCATAAAATTATTTCAGACAATAAAGGTGTCTTAAACTCCTGCTGATAATGTGAAGTCAAGGTGTCCCACTGCACAGCACTGCTGTTTTTTGACAGTAGCAGTTTGTCCCAGTTTTTGGACTGGTCTCCTGTGGATAAGCCTCAGTGTGTGCTTACATATATTTATTTCCGAATTTTGCTGCTATTTCTCCCTGCATGGTACTTAAGGAAATGAGATTATGAATGAGAAAGGATTATTAATGGAGAGCTTTTTCTCCCCTCAGGACACAGGCTTGGCACGCTTGCAAAGGCGGGTGGCTTTTTTTTTATGAGTGTGCTTAGTTGGGGCTTTGTTGTAAAAGCTCTGAGTGTATATCTATGCTTCTTTTGTCGTATTTTTTTTTTTGTTTTCAAACAGTGATTGGACTGTGATAGTTGCTGTTTGTGTTTAATGATTTTAATGTGTGCAGTTAAAAGTGTGTGTACAATATGCATATATTTGTGGACATCTGTTTCTAAGTGTGTGTGCACATCTTTATGTGTGTAGGTGGCTTGCTTGGCCCTGTTTGCTTTAGAGGATTTATGGAAGTAGCAATCAACCAATAAAACCCAGTCTTTACAGGCATGTGTGTGTGTGTGAGAGGAGAGAGAGAGAGTTTGATTATTAAGTTTGATTAAGTATCAATCAAACTTAATAATATCCTTGATTTTATAAGAAACACTGGATCACTAGGTGTCTGAACATATTGTGTACATTAGACAAGATATATCAAAATCTTGATTTTTTTTTTTGCAAAGTCAAGAAATGCACTCTTTCCAAACAGACACAATTGAATTACCGTATTTGTGTGAAAGAAAGAAACATAAAGGATGGTATCTGCTGAACTCCAGACAGGTATTCACAGGTTTGCTTCTCTTTCACTGTTACTTTGGTTCCAGTCATAAGCCCCAACAGCAGGTCACAAAAAAGGTAATCACTTAAGAACAGTCACGCACAATCATCCACTTCTCATTTACCAACTACAAGCAATCATCGTGAAAGATGTATTTTAATAAAGAAAGCCCATTAAACTGTGGCACAGAGAATGTTAGAAACACTGTAAATTGCATCTGGCAGAATTTCAAAATCATTTTTTATTAATGCTTTCTCCCAGGCATTTACGACTCCTGCCATTATCCTTCAAACGCACTCTTTAAAAGGCAAGGCCTATGTAGCTCCTTTTTTCACATTCTGTTCTTCTTTTCCCTAACTGAAATCTCTCTTGCTTAATCCAGCACATATTTACTTTATTCAGCATCTGTTTTTAGTAATGCAGTGTCATTAGTGGACAGGCCTGCTGATTCAGTGTTTAGGGAAAAGAAAATATGAATCACAAAGAGTAAATAAAAGCAAACATTTAAAGACATGATAAATACAGCAATAAAAAAAACACAGACATATCCAGAAAATAGCCATCACTGATGACCAGAACAATTTTCGAAAAGATTCAAAATCCTCTTAGGGAAAGTTAACAATGGTTAGGGTGTGTTTTTGGTGGTGTGTTGATGCATGAGCCCTTTTTGGCAGTAATCCTTTAGCCCTGGCCACAACAATGCTGGGGTGCATTCCAGAGTAGGTGAATAAATGAGTGGTCCAAGACCCAGAGCCCAGAGAAGCAGCATCAACTGCCAGTTTTGTCACATTAATTTTCTCCCTTCTCTCTTTCGGGAAGGAAGGAATGTCTCAAAAGTTGTATTGATACAATATGTGTGCCAGCTGACACAAGAAATGAGACAACCACTTTAAGGTCACTGTGTTTGGGCGAGCAAACGCCTTTACTATGCATCAGTCCCTTTTGTGGTATATTTTATTTTCCTGTATACCCCAGAATCCCCTGTGTGTTGCTAAGTATATTTTCCTGTGATTGTGTGTATGTGAGGGAGAGACCCAACTGTTCTCCATTGTGAGAGGACATAAAATAAAATGTACGGAATGTACACAGCAGATATCCTTTGAAGTCCTTTGGTTCCTCTTTGTTTCTTCAGCTCCACTGCAGTTGCGGGAGTCGAGAGGTCAGAGTATGGTGAGATCTCGATGGTATCATGAGATACCATTTCCCTCCACCCTGAGTTACTCACACACTGCAATTATCCACACCACCCTCCCCTCCTTGAGCTCCTAATCACCAAGGGATGCCTACAAGAGACAAAGCTGTCATTAGCATTCCAGACATTCTCTCCCTGTAAACTGTGGAATAGACACCCACAGAACAAAGTATTTCTTACTCTTTACTTAATAATTACTCTAACTTGTTGAATGTCACACTCTGGTTCAAGTGAAAAAAAATATATGCTAAAATGCTTTATCTATATCCAAAATGCAGTACCTTAGAGTGGTGTTTCCCTCTTGTAAAGTGCTGCGCTTGTTGGCCCCTCAAACTGCAATTTAATTGCCTGTTTAAGGTTAAGCTGGGGGTCTGTGCTTGTGATGTTGAATACAGACTCATCCAGTAAGGCACTATGTGGAGAGATGGCTGAAAGGTCAAAGGAAAGGCATGTTTTTTGAAGGCCTATCCAGTTCTCCTTTTGCGAATGAGGCTGGAGGTGAACAGGAGGATACCCTAAAGGTGGACTGTCTCTACTTTTTGGCTGTCTAATAGCCCCCTCCTGGTTTGGTGTCAGCCCCAAGGACACCATTACTGAGTTCCATTTACCTCCACTTCCAACTTGCTGGGGGCTCTTTCCAAGCTCATTGTCAAACAAGTGAGAGGTTTTGGGTTTCAAGAGGTAGTCACCAGCTTCTGGGGACCCAAGTCCTTTAAGGAGCACATCAGAGTCCTGCAGTCCAAGGAAGGTGCACTGTGTGTGGGGTGGGTTACTTTTAGTAACAACCTTTTGCTTGTTCCTTGAAGCACTTCCTTGAATGCTGGCAGGATTTGAGCCAGGCAGAGGCAGGGTGGATGGCCGACTGCGGCTACGGGGCAGTGAGTGCTGTTGGATCTGTTGAGTGAAGCTCAGGGTGTCAGCAGGAACAGTCTGCACAGTGGCCAGAGAGTGACATGTGGAGGTGGATGTTTGAAAGCCAGGCATTGAATGGAATCTCTCTGCAGTCGAAGCCGGGGAGCATGAGGCTGACAAAGAAGTTGATGATGTGGAAGAGGTTGCTGGAGTGCCATTGGCACACACTTCTCCAGAGCCAATGGAGGTTTGAGCTTTGAGTTTGGATGAATGGAAGGAGGAACCTGGAGTCCCACACGGTGAAGGGAGTATGAGTCCAGGGTACGGCTTTGCACCATAGCTCTCCAGGAGATGAACGATATTGAAAAGACCTCTCTTTCCTGCAACTTTTACTGGGCTACGCCCATAATGATCTACATGGTCTGGATCTGCACCTTTTTCCAGAAGCATGGCTACAATTTCAACGTGTCCCTCTTGAGATGCGATACTGAGTGCCGTGGCACCTTGCTTTTTACAGGCCAGATCAACGTTAACCTCTCTGGCTTTGAGAAGCAGTCTGCCGGCAGCTGGATGACCTCTCCATGACACAGAGTGCAGAGGCGGGCGACCTTCTGAGTCTAATGCGTTTGGGTCGGCACCATGTCTCAACAACAGCCTGATGCCATCTAGGTCACCTTGCCAAGCTGCTACATGTAGTGCTGTTCGCCCCTCGGCATCTCTTGATTCTAGTGGGACACCCCCTTTCTCTATCAGCAAAGTGGCTATATCCAAGCGTCCTTCCAGAAGCAGAAGATAGAGAAGAGGTCTTCCCTCTGCGTCTCGGACATCAGGGTCAGCTCCCCGTCTCAGCAACAGCTCCACCACCTCGGTATGCCCCTGAAGGGCCGCTGCACAAAGAGCAGAGTGTCCGTCATACCCTCGATGATCAATGGGGGATTTGCGGTCCAGCAGGAGCCTTACTGTACTACAGTGACCCTCCTGTGCTGCTAGAATGAGGCCGGTACGCCCTTCCACATCCAGCTCACTCACCCGTGCCATGCTGCTTCGCTCAGTGAGAACTGCACAGACACTCCTGTGACCTTCACAGGCAGCAGCATGCAGTGGTGTCCAGCCAAGATCATCTTTGTGGTTCTCATCTAGCCCCCGGTCCAGTAAAGCTCGCACAACCTCAATGCTGCCCTTAGCTGCAGCCAGGCACAGTGCAGTGCGACCCTCTCCATCGATACCATCTACTGCTGCCCCCCAAAATAGCAGCCGGTTCACTGTGCCTGCATGCCCCATAGCCGCTGCTGCAAGGAGGGGTGTCACAGCAGAAGGGTGGGCTCCAGCACTCTCATCCACATCAGCACCAGCCTCTAAGAGGAGCTCTACTACTTCTTCATGACCCTCATAGGAGGCCAAAAGTAATGGAGTCATGCCATCTCTATCTTTATGTTCTACATTAGAACCTCTTTCTAGCAGCAAACTTACAACCTCTCCATGCCCCGTACCGCCTGTTGATGATGGCACACAAAGAGCAGCCACTGAGAGGGAAGTGCGCCCATCCCCATCTGCTAGGTTCACTTCTGCACCCGCATCCAACAAGATCTCTACTGCCTCTTTATGGCCCATGTACGCAGCAGCAATGAGTGGAGTACGACCTTCATGGTCCACGCGGTCAACTTTAGCACCATGGCCTAGTAGGGTCTTTAAGATCTCTTCATGACCCCCCCAGGCAGCAGCTCGCAAAGCTGTTCGGCCATCGGGATCACAACCGTCCACCTCTGCTCCTGACTCAAGAAGAATCTTTACAGCTTCCTTATGGCCACCCCATGCAGCTGAACGCAGGGCAGTCCATCCTTCACTGTCTACATGCTCCAAAAGAGCTTGAACAGCTGGAACATCACATCCATTTTCCTGAATCCACTCCATTAGTATCTGAAGCACACCAATGTGGCCCTGCCTGGCAGCAAGAGTAAGGGCTGTCTGGCCCTGGTGGTCACTGAGAGAAGGGTCTGCCCCGTGGCAGAGCAGCAGTGCAGTGATATCCACAAGCCCTGTGTGGGCTGCAGTAGACAGCAATGTCCTTCCATCTGATGGGTCCGTACGGTTCACGCTGACCCCACTATCCAAAAGCGCTCGCACAGAGTCCTCCCTCTGCAGTGCTCTTCGTACTATCCCTCTGCCTCCACCCACACAGTGAACACCAACACTAAAGCCACTGTCTGGAGAACAGGTTGGGGGATACACTCCGCTCTTTATCAGAAGCTGTAGCACATCTTGTTGGACCAGAACAGGAGTTGGCATGAGTTGAGAAAGCTGAGAGGTGCCAGTAGAACCGCCACTTTTGCTAGTTCTGAGAGTGGGAACACCAGTCCATATCATCCACAAAGCCAGCAGAGAGGCCTCCCCAGTATGGACTCCACTGCTGAGAAGGTGATGACCCAGCTGGCATATCTCTTCTGTCCCAATGCTTTTGGATCTTAATGACAGGGACATGCCTAGTGAAAGGTGGCCATCCTTCACACTGCACAGAAATTTCTGTGTGCAATACTTAACATCAGTTAACCACTCTGCAAAGCTGCCATGGAATAGAAGTTTACTGCCCTCAGGCCCATCCACAATCAGTGGTGCCAGAGCACGCATAAGAGACTGGAAGTCCTCAAGTCCAAGACAGGTGTCCCTGGCATATGAAGCAAGGTAGAGCTTCTCAGGAGTGAGAGGATGTGGGGAGGCCAGCAGAATATTAAGCAAGGGTCTAACATGAACAAAAAGCCTGCGGGGGAAAAGCCGCTGACAGAGCCACAAGTAGAGGCCGTTTAATGTGCCTGGAATGTCCCTGATCTCCCTCAGTCCTACTAGACCACATGCAACGCCATCCAACACTCGCTCTAGGAAAAGAAAGCAGCCACCGCTCTTGATATGCAAAAGGTTCAGCATGTCAGCTGTCTCTGGTGTGAGCTGCCGGCGCAGTGACCCCTCCTGATCCAGCCTCCGCAGGATGTAATGCTGAACATCCCGCACAGCCTCGGGTTTCCGCAAGTCATCTAGACACAACTTTCGAAACCCTGCACAAAAGAGAATGCAAAAGATGAAATCAGAAAAGGGAGGACAAAGAAATGTAAGATTGAGATAACACTCCATCCTGCTGAGGCAAATGCAGACTTCAGTAAATGAACTGACAGTAGTAACAAAGGTTAAAGGATGAAGGGGCTACTTAACGATATAATTAAAACACTACACCTAAACAGATTTTTATCAAATTAAAACATACATACATAATGCATGTGTTACTAAGTGCTAACTGGCATGTGGGTTTCTAATCTCTTAAAACCAGATCAACTTATGTTGAATAATGTGGACATCTAAGAGCAAAGTAATTAAAGATATATGAAGTATGTGCCAAGAAGAGCACCAGAAAAGACAAAAAAGACTGGTCTTTATATTATATTATTACCGAGGCTTACAAACACAAAACACAGTCCCTATGATCTATGTACATATCTTCCATAGAGATGTTTGACAACTATGGCCAATTAGTTTTGATGACCGTGGACTTACTTTCCACAGAGTGCAACATCAAAGGGCATTCAGGATTTCCAATGCCACTAATTAGGGCAGAACACTATGCCGCTTTGAAAATTGAGACACTGCTTCAGGGATTCCAACATTCTTGTTTCAGACACCCTTTACACATGGAGCATTTCGTTATAGACAACTGTGCAGTAATACTGCATCTTAAACTTGATGTCAAAGTTTTGTATAGAGTAGCTGTAGTGGTGGAATAGGGTGGTGTAGGGCATTAACTCAATAGTCAATAGTAGAAATTGAGTCGACTAGTCATTTGATGACGTCATCACACACGCTGTGGAAGAACTCAGGTGTGCAACATTGAGCAACAGTCAATTAACAGTCAACATGACAATTAAACAAAAAACAAAACAAAGGCTAATGCCTTGAATTTTCTGGTAAAGTTAAGTGTACAACAGAAAGTGGGAACAGCTTAAGCCGCGGCAGCCACTCAGCATCCTCTGGACTGGGCGACTCCCTGCAGTGCTAGTGTTAGCCATACTTTTATTGTGCTTTAACATTGACTTGCAGATTGTGCAGGTCACCGTGCTGTTTGTGTGAAGTATTTCCACACATGTGTTTCTGTCTTCTCTGCTGCCATGTCTCTCGTCTTGTTGTGGTCTTGTGTTTAGATCCCCCTTTTTATGAAGAGACTATAATAATTGGTTAAACCAAGGAACGTGTGTCGGCATAAGCGAATCAGAGGCAGAGATTGCATTGTGTACACAAGCAAGCGCACAGAGAGAGGAAAAAAACACATCACTCTAAAAGCAGGTGTATTCAACTAGCGGCCCGCGGGCTGGATCCGGCCCTTTTGAATTTTTTTATGGCCCGCCAGACTGTCAGGAAATCAGTGAGTGATTCCTGTGATATAATAAAGCAATGGGATTTGGAAGAGGATTGGCTGGTTGTCCCCCGCTACTTTTGCCAAGATTGGCCAATCCGAGCACAGAAGTGCCATATTATTAGCCAATCGCAGCCGAAAGAGGCGGGATTTGTCAGAAAATGGGTGAGTTACCTAATGTAGAGCATAGCTGGCGGTAACGCAAGAGAATCCGGCCACACACTCAGCGAGGGGACAATCTTTGTAGTTTTAGGTTGTGATGTATCTACTCTAACGACTTTAACGGTCAGAATTCTCGTTTAGAACCGTTGCTAAACCCCCCACCCCCATAAACGGACCCGGTGCGAAATCACGTTAGCACAACGCCCCCACCCCCCACCCCCGCATGGACAGCACGATATTCTGTGGCCCCCGAACCCCCAGTGACTTTCGTATCCGGCCCACTTGCTATTGTAGTTGAATAGCCCTGCTCTAAAGCCTCTAAAGTCAACCAGTCGACTTTCATATTAATGCATTTGTGAACACACATAGTTCTGAAGACTGTATATATTCCTAGTGTACCTGAGAACATCTTGCACACGGCTTTGTTCTGTCTGCGTGCAGAACAGATCAGGAGAATCCAGGGAGGGAAAAACTGGAGATGCCTGACGAGCAGCTCTGCTATTGAAGTACTCTGAATGGCCAAGGCTTCATTCGTCAGCCCCTCACCAGCTCCAACAGATTCACCATAGCCAGCATCAAGAGCGTCTACCACCATATACACACACTGAGCTTGAGAGGGTAAGGACAGCAAGGGCTCCAATACTGCTCTGAGAACGACAAGAGAGATGGTATTATTAAAACAAATCTGTGTTATTTGCTCTTAATTGTGAATATCAATGCAAATTTGTTCAAGTTTTTCCACAGGAAGCAAACAATTTCATCACACCAACAATTCCTGGATAACAAAGTTCACAGCTAAGATCATAGTTTAAAATATACAGCCTCCAGACATTGCTGAGAAGAATTAAGTTAGCTGTTAAAGACACAGCTGCATTCTTGCCAGAAATTATATTATGCACAGACACTGTCCTTGTATCAATCATACACTGACTAATGCAGCTCTATAAACATTACATTTTTATTTAATTAAGAGGGGGGGAGGGGTGTAGCGACAAATGGGACAACTGAGTGGAGGAAGGGGAAGGAGGAAGAGGGGTTTTAACAGAAGAAGCTGGGGAGGATGTGTAAGCGAAAGGGAAGAGAGGGGGAGGGAAATACAACAAACAAAGGGGGAGGGGGAGAAAACAAGTGTCTGAAATGATTACAGGAAACCGGGGGAAAAAAAGATGAAATGGCACCAGACAAGAACAAACTTTGTGTCGGTCCTAATTGGGAATTCATTCATTTAGAAATTTGTAATGAAACCAACAACCCTCCACCCCTTCTCTTCAACCCTCCAACACCTCTTTCCTTCATGCTTATAATCTCTTCCCACTTGTCTCACACTCTGCTTTTTGGCCTGAGGTGTGGCTGATGTGGCATGGTGAGTCAGTGCTATGGAAGTTCAGAGATTTCCTGTGCCTTCATGCATGCTGGGAGACAGCAAGATGTTGGCAGAGCACCAATAAGCATGCTGCTTCCTTATCAGACTCATGCCGAAAAGTGCCAAAGATAACTCCACTCCAATCAAAGCTTAGCATCCTTATATACAGTTACCTCTCAAATACACATTTAACCCATTCAGAAATATGGGAAAAACTACCCCTTAGTCACAGCTGCTCATCGTTGACCTCCCGAAATAGAAATTAGAAGTCACTCCAGTCAATTATAGATGAATCATGCTGGAATTGATCTATGTCAAATTCTGACTTTCATCTCCTTCCTAACAGTTGCTATTGTGAACAGGTCAGGTTATAAAGCACTGCATTGACAAGAAAACTCCTGGACTATGTTAAGGAGGAGCTAAGGTCATAATGAGCTATAATGTTTGGGTTCATACAACTCGGCAGCTCCTTATTGCTGATGTTTTTATAATTTAATAAGAAGGCACACCACAGAGTAAGAACAAACCTCTATAACCTACTTCCTGCATTGTTTTTTTACAGATGGTAGAGGTCACTGGACTGTGGATGACCATTGACCCCCAGTAAGTACTGGATACACTACTTAAGTGGATGACCTTCTGGTTTAGTACAGGGGAGAGACAGCAGGAGGCCTAAGTGTGCTGTGGTCAAAGGGACAGTCAGAGTGGTTGACCTTGCATACTTCAGCTGGACAGTGGACCAGATAAAGTGACTGGAGAGTTTCAGTGGAAATTTTTTATGGGTCAGCGCTGCAAAACCTCTCCACATATTTCTTTGACTGTAACTCCAACTTTGACAAACAAAAATGTGACTGAGAAAAAAATGTCATAGCAAACACAAACACATGAAGCTCCAGTCAACACTCCAAAAACAACACAATTGTCATGTTTGTAATATGTGCCAATCATCACGGTCAAAAAAATATACGAAACAGCTACTTTACCTGAAAAAGCACATAAAGTCATTTAGGGCCATTTCTATTGGTCTGTATACAAAGTAACAGTTCAAACTGTCACATGCTTCTGATCGGACAGTAATGATCTATCTACCTGACATGCTGACCTTGTTCTCAGCATTATCTCCAACAACGATGAGGTGGAGAACCAGACAACATTGTGTCATGGTGACTGCCTCCAGCTGAATGTGAGCAAGACAAAGGAGGTGGCCGTGGACTACATCAGGAAACAGCTGCGCTCCTACTTTCCTACCTACATAACTGATGACCCAGTAGAGATGAAACTACCTTGGTGTTTATGACCTTACAAACACACTGGTCGCATCTGAGACAGCCTTTGAGGCTTAGGGTATCTCTTCTATGCCACTGCTGTCAAGAGCAAACTGACAATGAGAATCACTGCATGGTTTGAGAACTGTAAGATCAAAGCAATCCAAATCATTAAGGACTTTTCCCATCCGAGCATCTTCCCACCTCCAGCAAATGGTTCCGCAGCCTTAAGGATAGGACTGAGATATTCATTCTTTATTTTCAAGTTATTTTACTGTCTCAGAAACGATTTAGGGTTACATTTCACTGCATGCTGTGAGTGTATAAACGTGTATGTGACAAACATCTTCAAATCTTGTCCCAAGCTGACCAAGCACATTACAAAGCCAAAATCAATCTAGCTGCGGTTCTCTTGTTCCCTGTTTATGCTCTCACACACACGCTCACTTGATTTTACTGGAGAGAAAACATTTCAGCAGTTTGACAGTAGGGTGTGTGAAATGCGGGGCTGTACTTCTGCTCTGTGATCAGCAAACAGGGAAAGCTAGTGTAAGTAACAAGCAAAGGCGAGAGAGAGAGAAAGAGAGGGAGAGAGGGGGGCAGAGAGTTAGAGAGGCGACCTCTCCAACTGGACCCAACCTGACACAGAAGGGGGCACATTTTTTCAGTCTTTGCTTCCCCTCCCCGCGAAAAAGGGTTGTAAATAGCGTCTGCCATTCATGCCATTCAAGGCCTATTGTCATAGCTGTGAATAGGCGGCATTATTGGGTCGAAGGGAGATAAATAAATAAATGTAAGTGCCAGGGAAGCTGAACAATCAGCCCTTTCCTGCCTTTGACATAGAGGACGTCTTTCAGAGGGATGCCAGATGACGACTTGGTGTCAGTGAGGAAGAGGATGAAAGCAGTTTCAAACAGGGCCCAGATGCACCCACAAATTGCCACAGGAGAGGGTGGTGCTTCTGTACATGCCAGCACAGACAAAACAGTTCAACTTCTGAAAAGTCGTATGTGTGGATTGCTGATGCAAAAATACAGCAACATCTCTTCTCAAAAGATCTAGGGACTCGAGGACTTGAGTCTGATATACCCCCCCAAAAAAAACAAAAAAAAAAAAACACCACAGGTCACCAAGCAACTGAACTGGGATAGTACAGATTACTAAATACCAAACTGGATTATAAAGCAACACATGGCTGAATTCACCCACCATTTCGGACATTAAATAATAACGGTGGTAATGATCTGTTTGGAGAAGCTGACAGTTAAAGAAAGTTATTTGTATAACAATAAGGAGAGCTGGTTTTACACACATAGTTAATGGGAATTGCAGAGGGAGTGTGCAAGTTAGATCCAGAGTGTGAAACATCAGGGCTTCCCACAGGAACACAGAGCAAACATAAATGTTTAGAGACCTTTCACAGACAGACTGCAAAATGTTCAGCTGGGATTTAGCGTGCTAACAGCAGAAGCGTTGTATGAAAGACGGACGTCAGAACAGCCTGAAAATAAGAAGTAAAGGTATAAAAGAATATACGTTCTTGGTGGGAAAACTCAGGTAAAAGGAGTTCAAATGTGTGTCATTGCTGCACTGAGACTAACTTCAAGGAAAAAGCAACAAAGCTGAGTACATGTACATTTGCTAGTTTCAATGAAACACATACACAATCAGTTACAAGTGTTTTCCTTTAAAGAGCACACATTGGGGCTGTTAGTCATTATTATAATATTGTAAAACTGATGTCACAGCAATTTGCAAATGAGTGTCACATTGATTTTGTCAAGCTGACCAATCACAGCTCCAGGTGGAGCATTGCCGCCTATTTATGTAATCCAACATGCTTAAAGCCAATCTTTAAGCAGGTCATTTTTAAGAGCCCACATACAACAGTTTCTACTTCATGATTTCTCATTCCTCATTTAAATGGAAACATCCTTAGAACTTCAGCATGAATGGATAGATGTATATGTGTTGGTTTTGTGACCAATAAAAACAATTATTGAAAAATAAATCATTGGTTTCCATACATGGACTGTCTGGATGGTGACTTCATTGCACTAATGCTACCATTCACTGTATTAATGCAACCATTCAAATGAATTGAATGTACATTTTGCAACATTAACAATATTTACATAATTGTTAAAGTTCCATAATACATAACCTTTTTAATTCCAGAAAATGAATGATGCGAGCCCTTTAGTGTACTGTAAGGCATTCCCATACCCCTAGCCTATACTATAGAAAACTTGTGCTTGTTTGGTTAAAATAAAAAGACAAATGTAGTGCATACATATTGCTAAAGAAGTGATTGTTTTTCATTGTGGTGAAAACAAAAGCAACTCATTTGCATATTTCTGTCCAGCCTACAACACCTTAGCCTCACATATTTTACCTCAGTAGGGAGGTAAAATATGTATGGGGAAAAAAATCTGAACATGAAATTTAATTCCAACAATTTTAAAAACAAGGCCTGACCCCGACGATGTGAACAGTCTTGTCAGGCTGAGAAAAATATGTCATGCTCTCATCTAAAACACTTACTTTTTAAAGGTGTCATCCGGGTCTCGCTGGCAGTGAATTGGCTCCAGGGTCGCAGCAACAGAGGGGCTGCCTAACATGTAGCTGTAGCTGGGTTGCAGCAGTGGACTGTTCCGTAGCTGCTCCACAAGCCCCAACACGAACCTCCAAACCTCCATACTGCCTGCATTCTCCTGCTGGCAGTAGTGCCAAGCCAGGCAACGTGATGCCAGTCCTGATGCCCTGCCTGCTTCTGACTGTGGCCATACCAATTCCGTGCAGAAGGCCGTCTTGCCCGTGCCTGGACCCCCTGTCACCAGAACGCCCGACGGACCACATTCTGATTCCTGAGTCCCTTTAGAGGCATCACACGCCTCCAGGTACCGCTTCAGCTTCTCCAGGGCCCATTCCCGACAGTGGAACCGCCGGCCCCAGAGCAGGCTGGGGTTGGAGCCCCTCATCTGGCCCAGAAAGACGGAGTAATGATGGCCCTCCTGAATGATGGACCTTGCTCCATGCTACGGCAGGAGCAGCACAACTGCTGAGGGTTAAGAACTCATTTTAGAAGCACCCAACCATCCACTGGCTTGATCTTTAGGCTATTGCATACAGAGTCATTCAGAGCCCCCGATGAGCCCAAATAGTCACGTTCTAAATTATTCCCAGCAGTGAAGGAGCGTGTCTCTTTAGATGGTTTCCGGCTGCAGGTGCAATTTGGTTCTGCCTTCATTAGCTGCCCGGCTCGTCATGTTGCCTGTCAAAAATATACAACACACATAAACCTTGAGGTCCATAAAGCTCTGCAGAGTGGCCAGCCTGACACCCTCCACAGTTAATCCCACTATGACTATACAGTCCCCCTGTTCTCTGTGTGAGTGTGTGTGAATGAATGCCTTCTCTTTCTATAGGCAAGTCGATGTCATGCCCCATACCAGAACTCAAACTGAAGCAGGAACAGTGAAACAGCTACTGCTTCCATTATTTCAACATGATCAAATACAGCACATCAATTAACCCACTGCTCGGGCAATACTTAACACACTCATGCAAATAAAACCTACTTCAACAGAACTGAGCTAAGAGTGAGGGTTAGACAGTGAGAGAAAGAGCTAGGAAAAGAGAGAAAACGAAAGAAAAAAGTTCATACTTTATCTTAGATACTGATCTCTTTGTCCCTCCTTCCTTCTTCTTTAAGGCGCTCCTAGTGGTCCTGAATTTCAATGGTTTTGTTACTGCTTTTGTCCACGACTGTCTTTCTTTCGGTCTTATTTCCTCCTAGCAGGTTCTCATGGGCTGTACTGACAGGATTAGAATCTCCTCCTTCTTTCACACACACAGGCACACACACTCTGCGGCTCTTACAGCTGCTCACCGGTTTTTCTTGTTCCCCTTTATCTCCTCCCCTCCCGGTTACTGACATGTCAGGGCATGAAGCAGGCTGGACTGAAAGAGAGAGAGAGAGAGAGACAGAGAGAGAGAGAGAGAAAGAGAATGTTAGAGTCTGAGTGAGTTATGGAGGCTTTGGGGTTTGTTTTGGGGTCGAACTTTGTCACAGACAGGTTCACTGTAACTTAGTGGTCGGCCCACTTTCTCTTTCTCTCCCGAATCCCTGTGGAAGAAACTTTTTGTTCCTGCTCTAAATATACATCACATTCTCACCAGAGGCCGTAAAACAGAAGAGTCCCTTCACTGTACAGACGGGTGCCTCATTCATTCCAGCCAGTGAAAGACTGCTGAAAACTTCCTTCACAGAAACCTGCGAGTGTGTGCGCATTTCCAATCAATGCATGTCACACACTGCTGAGTGAACAAAAATAGGTCAGTTGCTACATAACCAGAACTGCTTTATAACATTAATTTACTATTCAAGTCACAGGAAACCACGCCTGGAAACACGCAAACCCGTTTATCAAATGCCAGGAGCTCTTTAAGTACAGCTTACCTAGACACACCTATGGGCACCTCAGTCAATCCCACAGCACGTGCAGCCAGGAACCCCCCCACCCCCCCGGAGAAAATTTCTCACATTCCTTCTGTCCTCGCCTGGATGGCAATGTCTTGCAAAAAAATCTTGCATCAGGATACAAAGAGGACGAGCACGAAGCATGCATTAACACCACACACACACAGCAAAGCATGCACAGCCTGGAGAAATGTAGAGATGTGATTTAAGCCTGGAAAAGACTATAAAGCACCGCATTTTAATACAGGTACAGGATGCCTTTAAATGAGACACAGATTGCTCAATTCCACGATCCCCCCTCTTTCCTCCAGTCACGTTAAAATGACTACGTTCCGGCAGGCTACAGGTGCCCCTCAGCACAAACACAACCTGCCACACGAGACTGAAGTTGCCTTCCGTTGCAAATCTTCCCTTCCACCCTAAATGGTGCCGCAGGCTCCGGGAGAAAGCAGCCGCACTGTTTAAGGTGGAGAAGACTGAGACACCCAAACACACAGGCGTGGATGGAGACCGTACCTGCTGTCCCTGTACGCTCCGTGGCGAAGCGCTGCTCGGTGGACTCTCTCCTCTCCTGAGGGTTTTGTCGTCCGCGTACACGAGACGTGTTGCGTGTTTTCTCAGACCCTCGGCGTTTACCTTCACTCCGGCGGTCCTCTCAGGCTGAAGAGCTCGGAAGGAGAGCCTTGGTTCTTCAAAGTTTCTTTGTTTTCCTCTTCCAGTGCCGCGGTCCCCACCTTCACACACGCACCCCACCCCCCCTTACACTCTCGAGCTTCCGCGCGGTTGTCGTTCATACATACACCAACAGGTCCGGAGGACTGTACAGACTGTCCACCGTGTGGCTCCCACAGCCTGACAACAGTCCTCAGACCTGCTGTAGCTGCACGTGCTTTCTTTCTTTTGATAATCACAACAACAACAACAACAACAACAATAATGATAGTAATGATAATAACAATAATAATGATATCATTAATGTTGTTGTTCTTTAAAACAACAGTAGTAATACAGATAATACTATGACTTCTAACTGTAATCAAACAATAATAATAACAACCACAATAATGTAACACCAACAATTATAACAACAACAATAATAATAATAATAATAATTATTGTTGTTGTTGTTATTATTATTATTATTATACACTTTATTAATAAACGCTTTTCACAACTCTCAAGGTCACTGTACAGAAGTTATCCAGAAAGAAAAATTAAAGAATAGATACATTAAATTAAGAAGTGTTTATCATCCTTTTTAAGCATAAATTCTATTACAAAGAAATGTTTTAACATTCAAAAATGGTTATTATTATTGTGATTATGATTATTATTGTGATCTTAAAAATAAGTGGTGCGCAGGGTGGCAGAAGGTGGATGTTCTAAAGCGTCTGTGTTGTTCACCTGTGAGCTTAAAGGGCTCAACTGAAAATTACATTTCCCTTTCAAATAAAGAAGTGTTAATTTAATGTAAACTATGTGCCAAAACTATTTTGAAAAGTTGTTTTGACTTTATGTTTGCCACATCACAACTATATACATATATACATTACATTACATTAAGGACAAAAGTATTGGGACACACCTGTTTTTTGGGAAGATTGTGAGCCAGGCCTTCTCATCCAACATCAGTGCCTGACTTTGTAAATGCTCTACAGAATGAATAGGTACAAATTCCTACAGAAACGCCAAAATCTTATGGAAAGCCCTCTAAAAAGAGCGGAAGCTGTTAGAGCTGCAAAGGGGGGACCAACTCCGTATTAAAGTCTACAGATTTGAATGTGTTTGATGAATGTAAATAGTGTGCTAACAATTGTGCCGCGAAACCTATTTTGAAAAGTTTATTATGGTTGGAATATCACAGCCATGAACTTTTACATATGACAGCTCATTGGTGTAGAGCTGGAGGAATGCGATTTCTGCAGATAAGCCAAGTTACTGGGGAAGACGAGGAAAGGGGGAATGTTCCTGGCAGTCAGGAAACAAATGCATGGTGGCTGCCTTTGAAAGGTCTCTGGCTTGGGTTTATTTCTGAGAATGTCAGCCAATCGGAACAGAAGTGATTTACATAGATTAGTCTTAAAGGCGCAGAAACCAAAAAAAATTTCTGGGGGTACATAAGCATAACAGGAACCAAAATTGTTTCGAATTTGGCTGCAAATCCTGTGCAGTCACTGAAGTTTATGATATCCTCCCAGGTCATGCTCTGCCAGGCCTGTAATGCAGCCATTTTCATTTCCTGCTTGTTTTGCTTTTTGCCAACATCTTCAGATGTCATGAAATGAATGATTACTTTGGTTCAGGTTTGGTGATGGATTTTACCGTTCAAGCCAATGCCGCTTTATGACTCATAGTGGCAGTATGTTTTGGGTCGCTGCCCTGGTGAGATATGAAGCACTTGCCAATGAGTTTTGAAAATTTCATGTTAGAATTTAGCTTTTTTTCATGACTGAAATTCACTCTTCATGTATTAGTCTTCATTAATGAAGTTCTATGAAATCGTTGACTTGCAAAAGTAATCAGTGTGTTCTTGTTTTAGCTTTTCAATAAACACTTACTTTACACAAAGTCCTAATGTTCTGGGTGTGTCTGTAGTAGACACTTATTTTGGCCTCATGTCAAAAATACAGAATAAGCCTCCAGATGCAAGTGCCAAATCCAGAATTAACTTATCTATTTGTAAAAAGGAAAACTCTTTTAAGAGCTACCCCACACAATATGACAGATGGAATATTTGATTACTGTGGGCCCAGTATTTTCTTAAAGCTACTGTACTCATGCTAATGTGTGATACTCGGGTCCAGTCAAGGTTTCAGTCTTGTATTAGTTAGTCTTGGAATAAGAAAGCTGTAAGAGTACAGCTATGAAACATGAAATGCATTTTATAAGCAGGAGCAGCGACCGCATAGTGTGATGTTCCCATGTGCACTGCAATAAAAGGGAACCCACGTACAAATTTCAGCTTTAAGCGTCAAGTCTATTTTCTGCCACTTCCTTTTAGAAGCATCTACAAAGTACACTCCCACAAAGTTTCCCTTGCAAGCAACTGGTGTAAAAAGCAAAACAGGAATCTTTCAATTTACTGCGGTACTGTGGAGCTTCTAGTATGAAAGAAGTTTCCATTCTATAAAGAAGACTTCACTGAAACACCAAAGCTGAACTAAGTTAGCTTAGTACACACAGGCGTGTCATTTGTACAATTCTTAGATTATGTGAACAACACTGCTCTGCTGAAAAGTTGCCATGGCAATCGATGCAATATCAGTAATTCAGCATCAATTATTTACGTGTCTTAAGTAAAATCTGCATTCAGATTTGCTAACAGAGAACCCAGTCACTCTTATTCCATATCTGATCAATTAAGTTGTTTAAATTTATACAGCATTAAATGTCACTTATACAGTACATATCACTTATCCATAGGAAAAATTGTTTTACTGTTGTTCTACTCTTGCGTAGTTCTCTACAGAAACCCCTTTGTCTTAGAGTGGATAAAAGTAACTCAGCCTAAACCCCAGGCCTAACAATAGCCTTGTCCTGTTTTGGAGGGAAATCCTCCATGTCTGTGTATGCAAGCTCCAAAGCAGGAATTCAAAGAATAGGCCAAAGTATGGAAACTCCCTCGCACCAGAGTAAGTTGCTTCTGTATATCATTACAGAGCTTTACACAAACTGGGAAAGTAAAGCATTAAGCATTAAGATTTGCAATGCATATTCCAATCTTTGAATATTTGTTTTTGAAAACAAGCCTCAGAAGGAATGAAAGCATTCTCACTGGCATCAACATCAATGGTTTATAACTTGTCTAGAAATTGATATTTGCATATTATTTGCTGCTACTGTGGTTCACGTATATTTCCCAATGGTTTATATAAGTGTAGAGCTGATATTAAGAGCCTCTCTCTCTCTCTCTCACACACACACACACACACACACAGACACACACACACACACACACACAGACATGTGCTATTCAGCTCTCTGCAGTAACTGCATATTTTTTATGTTGCCTTAAGCACCTATGCAACCTCAAAGAGCTGAGAGGTCACAGATAGTCCACCTCAGAGCCCTGTGATCTCACTGTGGTGCACAAGGCCATGCAAATACAGAAAAGACAAAGTTCGCAGATGTCAAATATGAGACAAGGATCCCCTGTTACAGAGGCCATGGCTGTTGTGATTGTGTAAAACCACTCCAATGCTTTCTGCTCTCCACACTGTTTCCTTTTCAAGCTCTTATAAAAGCTTGTCCAATCTGCCCAACTCAATAGAAAATCCATCTCTGACTTCTATTTTCTCTGGCTTTGTTCGGTTTCAGAAATGTGCAAACACACATTAGACACAAAACCATGGATGCGAAGCACAGAGAGCACTGCGAGCACATTTTGCAGGTTCACTTGCACCGATGGCTTTTTCAGTTGCCTTTTTGGTTCACCTGAAGTTAGAACAGGACCTAGAAGGTCATTAGTCAGAGTTAATCTCTGATCACCATAGAGACTGTGTGGGCGTTTTATTATGTTCCATCTCCTCAGGCCTGTTAGTCCTTCCCTGTCATAAAGCCAAGTGGCAAAACTGATATTAAAATTATATTCATATGAATCATATGAGGACATTAGCCATAACTGTGGCAGCAGCCATTTGACTGACTCTACTCACTCAGTGTTTTTGTCTGTTTCCCCCCCTCTCTGTCTCTCTGTCTGTCTCTCTCTCACTCTCTCTCTGTCTCTCCCCTTCTCTCTGTCTCTCTCTCACTCTCTCCCCTTCTCTCTGTCTCTCTCTCTCTCCCCTTCTCTCTGTCTCTCTCTCTCTCCCCCCTCTCTCTGTCTTCCTCTCTCTCTCTCTCTCTCTCTCTCTGTTTTGGTGCATCATTTGGAGTCTGATGTCCCTGTGACCTCTCGATGGTTCCGCTTGTGCTCAGAGAAGAAATTATCACAAATCTTTTGGACCTCTTCAGTGTGTGGAACATGTTGCTGTCAAATATTTTTATGTTATTACTAAAATAGTTTAATAATGTCAGCTGCTTCTTAGGCTGTTTGCCACAGTATGACTGCACTAAAACCTTTGCTTACTGACGACTAGAACAGTGTTTCCACAGGCATTGGTCTAGTACAAAAGGTTTTATAGGTTTTGGTGCCTGCTCAGAATTGTTGGAGATAAGAACTAATGGTGCTGAAGGTGTTGTCATGACACTTAGAGATGACATGCATTACTGTCATCCATTATTCCAGATTCCAGATAAAGTCACTATGGTCTATTACATCACCAGCAATAACATCACCTCCTGAATGTGAACCAGAATGGTATGTTGATGTGTAAAGTCATTTTGTTTTGGATTAATTACTATGTAAAGAGCCCACTATGGTAAACTACTTAGGAAGCTAACCCCTGTGGTGTCTAACTAGCCTTGATCGACAAGCCTATGCTCATATTTTCACACTTGTTTGAGAAAAAACAGAAGCTTCGTTTCATTTGGATGAACAGATATGCTTGGACTGTGCATGTAGTTGTCAATCATTGCACAGTTTATACAAAATTCATAATACACTGATACATTAAACACACATGATTCTACAATTATATATTTGGTTGGATGCCAGGAGAACAGCACTTAATGGAATACATAATGCCTTCAAGTTTGGTGGAGGGATAATTGGCCAGGGCTGTTTTTCTGGGTTGGGGCTCAGCCCTTTAGTTCCAGACACACAGGCTTGACCTCGATGGAACTGAACACCTTGGGGATGAATTGAAACAGATTGTCAGTCAGGCCTCACTGTCCATTAACTGTGCAGGCCTTGTAGGATGTTCCTGGTATTCAGTGGTCAGTCCAAGTATACTGGCAACTGGTTCACTGCTGTGCATGGGGAGTAAAAGCTAGCCTGCCTGGTCCAATCCCCCAGAAGAGCTACTGTAGTGCAAATAGCCCAAAAAGTTAATGCTGACTATGATAGAAAGGTATAAAAAACACACTGGGCATCACAGATCGACTGCTTAAAGCCCTTACAATGCACATATATATATATACTGCATAGTGAAAATGCCTATTTTTATATTGTACACTTGCTCTTAACGCACTTTGTTCATGCGCTTCATTCAGAATATTAAAATGCACTTGAATTCACTTGTTTTATAAGAGAAGATTGTACATATATACATATACAGATGTATAACCTTGCTGCAAAACCAGAAGCCGGCTTTCATCTGCTCTTGTCCACACAATGTCACAATGTTTGCATTGACTTGACCTGCAGTAACTGCACTAAATGTCTCTTTGACTCTCCAAGTTCAGCTACTGTGTACACATGCATGTGCTTTCTGACATGTGTGTGCCCATGCCCAAGTATGTCTGTTACCATCTTTGGTCCCCTGCTGCTTCCACACTCCCCCTATGTAGATGTGTGCATAAATGGTCCTTCTCCAGCTGTGCTCTACTGCCGGCAGGACCAGAGGACCCTGAACATGAAGCTACTCGCCCAAACCCTCACCATCTGCCTGGTTTTCTCTCTCAGCCTGGCAGCCCCCTCACTGTATGTATTTCATTACCCGTTAAAGAGTTCTTCATTCTTGCATCTTGTTTGCAGAAATTATTCTTCGAAGAACCATCCGTTTAAATGCTCTTCTTTAAAGAACTATCCATTTAATGAGTATTTTGTAGACCAAACTAAACAAATTGAAGGGAAATTTAACAAATGAGGACCTGAACTTTGTCATTGTGTGTTTTTAAAGCTTTACAGTCCTCTTCAATCTCTCATCCCTCATCCTCACTCTTGGCTGCTTTGCTTTTTCACATTTCTTAGTACAAAAATGACAGGCTTTTTCTTTGCGTCCCTCAGATTTGAGCAAAACAAATTTGCTACCTAGGCCCTGCATAATTCCTGAATCAGACACCGGATTTTGTGTGAAACTTAGTTTGTGTGAATTGCTGTCTGACCCAACCAAACTCACTCCTTGTATATGAATTATTTGAGTGTATACAAAGAAGCAGTTAAAAAGAATGCAATGTTGCAGATGAACACCTACAAAAAAACTGCCATTATGAATTATACAGTTTATAGCCAGTTTCAATGAAGTATCATCATTGCCTCGTCATTTGTAATTTAATGCAAGTGTTTTACCTTCAAGGAAACTGCAGTGTAAGGGAAAGAGGAGAGTGTCCTAAGCAAAGTAGAGTAGCTCATTTAAAGTAGCTGATTTAAGGTAGCTCATTTGTAGCCTTTTTATTTACAATTTATAGCGTAAGTGTTTGGGTCCATAAGTAATCAACCCTAAATAATCGATCTCTTTTGGCTGTACTGCATCAGTGCTATAATGGGGTAGGTATGCTAATGTTACCACGAGGTTTCCACTGTGCTAATAACTACAGCGCCCTCTTGAGGCGTGTAGGCAAGAGTGCAGGCCGCTCCTGATTTTCTCAGAATATGTTTCACTGGTTTTTCAAGTACAGCCAGTGCTTCTGTAACAGCGCTGACGGTAAACGGTTTGTTTTTATACACGAGTCAAACGGTGTGTCGTGCATTACACTCTCTGTTGTCTAGAGACTATTTAAATATAACAGTAAAATGACAAATGCAGTGTGGTAACCAAATCATTCTCTCTCTCACTTTCTCTCTTTCTCTCTGTCTTTCTGTCTCTCTCCCCTCTCTCTCTGTCTTTCTCTCTCGTTCTCTTTCTCTCTGTATCTTTCCCAATTTCAATTAAATTCAAAGAGCTTTACTGGCATGACGGTGAGAACAGTATTGCCAAAGCACTGAAATGAAACAAAAGAAACAGATACAAGTAATAATATAATTACTTATAATATAATAAAATATAATAAATAACAACACCAACAATAATAATAATAATAAATAATAATAATAATAATAATAATGAAAAAATAAAATAATAATAATAATAATAATAATAATGAAATTACTCTAAGCTGTAGTATTATTTGTATTAATCGTCATTATCATCATCACTGTCATCATCATCATCATCATCATCATCTCTCTCTCTCTCTCTCTCTCTCTTTCTCTCTAGACCTGAGAACATTAAAACGGCTGGTAAGATGTCTCTCCTTTGCTAAATGGAAGGGGAAATGGGGGAGTAAATTATTGGTGTCATATAAAATGTGACAGATGATTTAACTGCAAGAATGCCACTTGTCAGCTAAAAACCTGTTGTTGTTCCAGTCGTGACCAGCAGAGGGCAGCTGTGTTTTAGCGATAATTAGGTTTTAATCAGTCCTAGCTTCTTCGGGCATAGTGGTTCTCAGTGCTGGTCCTTTTCCTTTAAATATTGCGTTTATCCTCCTCCAAGCACAACACATACAACTAGTGAACTAATTAACCAGCCCTGTCTGAGGTGTCCTGGGTGTGAGCAGGAACAGTCTGCAGTCTGCGGGGCAGTGTACCTCCAGGAGCTGTTACAAATCACCATGACATGAAGTTCCAGCATGATGCTAGGATAGACCGCTGTCAAGGTGGAGAGTTCGACGCTATTGTCCCTGATGAACATGGAGTCACCTTATTTTTTAAAGGTGAGAAAGATGCACCTTAGTTTCAAGGCGTACTGTGGTTTTAAGTTCGGTGGGTAATAGTCATTAGCTGGCTAGCTAAACCAAGAGAGGGGACTCAGGATTCAAGTACCAAAAGTGAAATTGGTAGGGATTTTCTTCCTGTTCTTCTGATTCTCTGTTAACTATATGGGAACTGTACATCATAGAAGCCATTGCTTTTCTGAGCAGTAGTCAACGATCTTTGGAGAACTCTGGAGATCTAAACAATATGGACAAAAGGACTGGGACACCTGATCATTACCCCAACAGTGACTTTAATGACACTGCATGCAAATAAATAAACTTTAATATGGAGTTGGTCCCCCCTTTGCAGCTATAACAGCTTCCACTCTTCAAGATTTTGGAGTTTCTGTGGGAATTTGTGTCCATTCTGTAGAGGAATTTTGAGGTCAGACACTGATGTTGGACGAGAAGGTCTGGCTCACAATCTCCGTTCCAGTTCATCCCATAGGTGTTGGATGGGGTTGAGGTCAGGGCTCTGTGTGGCCAGTCAAGTTCTTCCACACCGAACTCATACAACCATGTCTTTATGGAGCTTGTTTAATGCACTGGGACACAGTCATGCTGGAATAGACAAGACTATTCCCCAAACCCCAAAGGTGGAAGCATGTTGTCCAAAATGTCTTGGACTAGTGCTTATGTTTTCATTTTGTGTCATCTTTGATTATACTTTAGGAGATCATATGTGGACTGGATTTCATGGACACTCATCTCTGGTGAACTCCACGTATAAGGAGCTGGACCATGTAGATGCAGCATTCCACTGCATGGACCACCCAGACAACACTGACCATGGCCATATCTTTTTCTTTCTGGTGAACACAAAGAACAAATTCACTCTTTCACACATTCTCATTGTGTTTGAGACCATTTCTGTGACCACTTGTGTCATCCATTTCCTGGCAGCGGAGGTCATTAGCAGTGGAATACATAAAATAAAGTACATGTAATGTCGATTTTCACTCCAACTTTTTCTCTTGTATCACTTCAAGGACGATAAAGTGTTTAAATATTACCAGCACAAGCTAGAAGAAGGCCATCCCAAAAACATTACTGAGGTTTTCCCTGGCATCCCCCGTCACCTGGATGCAGCGGTGGAATGTCCCAGGGGAGAGTGTTCAGCTGATTCTGTTCTTTTCTCCACGGGTATGAGCAATGTGTTTACGTTGGAACGTATCATTTAAGAACCTTTGGTTTAATGTCATGCTGCTACATGGTTTACAGGAGTTTGATGAACTAAAGATGTTCAAAAATGGACAAAATTACCTCAAACTACTAAAAACACAGGCCATTACTAAAGCCTAAATTCCTTCCATACCTTTTGTCCATACTTTCATTCATTCTTACTTCAATGCTTAGTGGTCCTTTTTAGAAGTATATTTTTTAAAAGACGTAATTAGTAGGGATTTTTGCCACCGATACCAGGTACCGATTTGTTGTCATGGTGATCGGCCGATACTGATGCTTGTTCTGATGCTTCAAGTTTATATAACTGATATGTAAGCTCTCTGATCACCATTAACTTTTTTTCAGATAAAGTAATACTGCATTAAATGTTGTATTAAATGTTTTGGACAATGTGCCTCCACGTGAGATTTCTTTGGAACATAGCAACCCACCTGACATTATATATCAACAAATTAGCAACACCTTAGCATCTACCAAGAATACAATGCATAACAACAACTAAGCAGCAACACAGCAACCACCTGTAAGCTACTTAGCGGCATTTTACAAATTATGATGTCTTATAAGCTACCATTGACAGGCTTTATAGTTCATTTCCAAACTCTAATGTGAACTGTGACCCATGCATTCAGTAAAATAGCATGATGCTTAAACTTGCATAGAAACTCACATGATCCAAACTCCCATTTGCCTGGTCACCTTACAGAATTCAAGAGTTTATGAATGATTCAACAAGACAGTATGCCATGGCATAGTGTCAGAAACGTCTATCTGAGACAGTTTAAGGCAACAGTACTAAACCATTGGCTATTATCTTAGATTACTTGTGAGCTATATGGCTGTGACATCCAGTGCTTATCTAAAAAAGTCAACTTAGGACAACAGAGGTCTTGTCTGGTCAGCTGCATTTGGAGTAAGGGAACATTTTCAACATTTTGTTTGTGTGTGTGTGTGTGTGTGTGTGTGTGTGTGTGTGTGTGTGTGTTTGCTCCTCTCTCAGATAATAAGGTGTACCCGTTTGCCTTCAGGAATAAGGAGGTCAAGATGAGACCATGGGCTTACTTGCCTAACTGCACTTCAGCTATGCGCTGGCTAGAGCACTACTACTGCTTTCATGGACACAACTTTACCTGCTTTCACCCAGTGACTGGCTCTGTGGTGGGAAAGTATCCCAAAGATGCCCGTGACTACTTCATGCACTGTCCAAAATTTGGTAAGGCAGAGAATGGATGACAGGCATTACGAGAAGTACATGATTTACATGATGTTTTTATACACTGCGGTTCAAAAGTTTGGAATCTCTTGTAATTGTCTGCATTTTTGCAATCATGCGTTTTCCTTCACTGCCTTGCACCCATAGACTCCAGGATAGGCTCCGGGTACCCGAGACCCTAGTAAGGCTTAAGCGGTTACGGAAAAATAAATAAATGAATCAATACTCTCTGCCATGAGTGTCCCACAGATCTCCTAGGGCAGTTTTGGCACATTGATAGAGAATAGCAAGTCACCAAATTTGGGGTCAATCCATTGATCTCTGTAGCTACACCAATAGGCCAAATTTCAAGATACATTTATTTAAAAACTTTTGAACCATTTATCACCGTTCGTTTTGAGCCATTGTGTCTAATCAAATGCACCAGTTTGGATTTTCCGCTTTTTATATTGTCGACAGAGGGTTCTGAGTTAAAGAATTTTGCTAGGCGAAAGATATGGCTGTTGTTGTCCAGGAAATTTGATGGCAGAGGCACCGAAACAGTAAATGAACCATTTTAGCCATGAGTTATTGGAGTCATGCCAAACTTTTTGCCAGGGAGAATTTTGGATATCCACCAAATATGAAACCAGATATTTGAATTAGATGTCCTGTGCATAACCACAGTCAAGGATCCTAGCTGGGGAAATTATGAACTCTGTGTTGGCCAGTTTGTTTTTCTGTCATCTTAGCATTGTCATTTTTATATCTGAAAAAATGATCATGTTTTCAGCTATAAGCTCTAGAGTTTGGTGGAACCTAGCTCCCTCATAGAGGCACCAAATTGAACTGAGCTGTGATTGACTAGTGTATTGTTAAGGGTTTGTTTTGATTAGTTGTCTACTGGTGGTCTTTCTGCTAAATATGGTAAATGCTTTGTTCATCATTCTGAACACTTCTGAAATATCTTAATATTTACAGATTCCAACCTGTCAGAATGTATAATGACTTCATCAAATTAGATTATTTTATTCCCTTGTCTGTCATGAGAGTGTGATGTTATAGGTCATGGCAGTAATGACACAGGGCGGGAACGCTGCAGCCACGTGCACTTGGATGTATTTACGTCTGATGACCTCGGAAAGGCCTATGCTGTTAGAGGTGTGTGTATATAGGAGGCTTTTATAGGAGGTCTAGGCCAGGGAGAACATGGAGCGCTGACGGACGTCACGCGAGACTTGGACGAGATCCCGGCAGCATTGCACATGATGGCACGATTTGGATAACTAACATTTCATTCATTCATTTTCTCCCGCCAGCTTATT
>JBBJLR010000002.1:5396618-5422716 GCA_037577145.1 Brachypetersius gabonensis | reverse complement strand
GGGTCCCTGAGCAAGACCCTTAACCCTAAGTTGCTCCAGGGAGACTGTCCCCTGTAGTTAGAGAATGGAAGTCGCTTAAGCGTCTGATAAATTCCATAAATATCTAGTTCCATTCCATAAATGTAAATGTTAACATCTTACAGTAGACCTGATTGTCAGGAATATGGAATAAGTAACTGGTAGAACTGTAGTGTCTATATAGTTAGTGACTGTTACTTTTAAACTGGATATCTAATGGTGAAACAGAACTGAATTGGTACAGAATCTTTTGTTCTGCTCTGTAGAAGTGTGTCTCGTCCACCATGTCCCCGAGGGATTCCAAGAAGGTAGAGGAGGTTTGTAGCAGCCTGAACTTGCAGTATGAGGACAAGGTGCGTCCCTGCATCGACCTTGTGGACTCTCTCAGGGCCCTGGGTGTAGAGAAGGACCTGAACTTGCCAGCCATTGCCGTCATTGGTGACCAGAGCTCGGGTAAAAGCTCAGTGCTGGAGGCACTTTCAGGCGTGGCATTGCCTAGGGGCACAGGTGAGGCAGACACAAACTCACTCAGCTGTTTGTAGGACAACATAGCAGCTCTGCTGCAGTGTTGTACCTAATTACACTGCACAAACATTCACTGTCCACATTCAGAGACAGGTTGATGGCTCTAGCAGTACAGTGGATCACATGTAAAAATGACCATTACTTTCTTTCAAGTTTAATGTCATTCACAGGTATTGTGACTCGCTGTCCTTTGGTGCTCAAACTAAAGAGAGTTGAAAATGGTGTCGCATGGTCTGGACGGCTGACATACAAGGACCAAGTAAAGCTCCTCCAAAAGCCAGTTGATGTGGGACATGCTGTCACAGTCGGTGTGTCTTTCTCATCAGTCTGTTTCTTTGTAAATATTCTGAACGTTTGTGCCATTTAAGCTTGGTGACAAAGTGCCGCTGTGTTGTGTATAGCTCAGAATGACTTGGCCGGACAGGGAGATGGAATCAGTCACGAGATGATCACGCTAGAGGTCGAATCCAGCCTGGTTCCTGACCTAACCCTTATTGATCTACCAGGCATTGCAAGGGTGGCTAAAGGTGACCAACCAGCGGACATTGAGAAACAGGTGAGGGAAGAGTTCAGTTCACATTATGAAATGATCCTGCAGCTAATTTAATGTATTGCCTTAAGAAGAATGGCAACAGTTAAGCAAATATCTTGTTTGTTATTAAAGCAGTGCAATCATCTTTAATCTAAAGTGAGTTGTAATCTGAACAAAAAGTGCCATTTTTCCTCTGACAAATTTGTCTTTTAGGTTTTGCACATTCATTGTCATTGCTTACTATATACTTATCTAGAAAAGCTCATTCACTCATACAGTGTCTGTATTTGCTTGACGCTTGTGTAACAGTTGAAATATGTCTACTTCACTGCTAAACAATAGTACTGTGGAGATTTTCTGGCTTTCTTTACCATTCGTCTTGAATTGCATAAAAAGGGCAAGCCATGAGAAAAACATCTCAACCCTCGTTTTATTTCTTGTATTATTTTTTGTCATCTCTCAACCGCTGAACAGATTAAAGATCTAATTGAGAAGTTCATCAAGAGACAAGAAACTATTAGCTTGGTTGTTGTGCCAGCGAACATTGACATTGCCACTACTGAAGCACTGAAGATGGCAAACAAAGTGGATCCAAATGGGCAAAGGACACTGGGTATGATAGCAGGACATTTCAGTCTTTGAGTATGGATGATATATTAAAACTTGATGAGTTGCTGTGAGAAAATGCAAAGTGTGATTTTGTGGTTGCTATAAACAAAGTGTTTGGAGACACACAAACATGGGCAAAAAAAGTTCTCTCATTCAGAGGTCACTGTAGCGTCAGGGGCATGAACTTGCCACCTTGTAGCAAGCCATTTATGGTTAAGGACTGCTGCATTCACTGGATGATTTTTTAAAATTAAACCACAACAAACAGTGACGCACATCTTTCTTTTAACTTACCTGAGCTTAAGTATCTTCAAGCGTCTTTATAAGTTTGCTGCGTGTTTTGATCCGTGTTTGATTCTCTTTCGGACACAGACTCTCTCTCCGACACACATTTTAAAGGCAACTTGACCATCCTCTCTCCCCATTTATTGATTTTAATTTATTTGAAGTTGTTAACCCTAATTGTCACGCGTGAACGCACCACAGCACAATGTGAACAATGGGAAATTCTTTCTCTGCATTTTAACCCATTCACCATGTGAGGCAGTGGGCTTCCGCCAAGGAGGGGCGCCAGGGAGCAGTGTGTCGGGACGGTACCTTGCTCAAGGGTGCATCAGTGGTGACACTAGCAGTTGGGATTCAAATCCACAATCTTCTGATTGTTGGGCCAACATCCAGCTGCCATTACAGAGCAGACTTGACCACAAATATCGTTTTTTTAAACAATCAATACTCCACCCCTAATCAACCGATCAAAGTTGCACTGTTGGAGATATTAATGGATGTTTTGACATTGGAGCCATGCCCATGTTTCAGAAACTCTGGGCGGAGAAGCGTCCTCAAACTTCACCTATAATAAGAATGATAATAAAACCTAAGAAGAACATTCATGTGATTTCTCACACATTCACACACATAAATAGGCTTGTGGGGGGATTAATTTGTTGTTTTTTTACCCATGCAGGTATTCTGACCAAGCCTGATTTGGTGGACAAAGGTGCAGAGGAGACAGTGCTGTCTACTGTCAATAACCAGGTCATCCCACTGAAGAAGGGCTACATGATTGTAAAGTGTCGCGGCCAACAGGACATAAACGCCAATCTGAGTCTGACTAAAGCTCTCCAAAAGGAGAAAGACTTCTTTGAGCAGCATTCACACTTCAGGTAAGAATATTTTCTCTGTCATATTCTAAAGCAGTGGTTCCCAACCTTTTTTCCTTGAAGCCCCACTTGCCTGTGTCCAAGACAAGCCAGGCCCCCCAACTCCTACCCCCGCCCAAGAAGAATAAAATGATTAATTACAAACTTTTATTTGCAAAAAATAAACAGTGGTTGTAGCTTTTTGCTCTTATACTCTTACACACACACTTTTACATTTCACTCTTTAAGAATTTGTGTACAATTCTAATTTTGGTAAACTCAACTCAGACAAAATTCTGTGCACCCCCTGTGATCTCTAGCGCCCCTCTAGGGAACCACTGTTCTAAACCACAGCTGAGGTATAGAATAAATAGAATTATTTTAGTGGGTTTGGGCTCAGTAGTTGTAGAATAATAAATAGTAAAAACTGCAGGGTTCACCACATGAAGATGCTTTCCTGACTTTACAAGACAAAGTTTGGAAAAGGAAAAAAAACCCTCACTTTCTCTTATTCAGGCCTCTTCTGGAGGAAGGGAAAGCTACAGTGCCTGTCCTGGCAGAAAGGTTAACAAAAGAGCTGGTGGAACATATTGGGGTGAGTTGATGTAGGTGCCGTTTTTAAATCACCCGTCTACATAGCTTTTATTTTTCTGCTGCAGATACATGAACATTTGTTTCATTTTTCCATTCTCAGAGATCACTCCCACAACTGCTGAAACAAACTGAGCATAAATTGGAGAACACCGGCAAAAGGCTGAGACAACTGGGAGATGGAGTTCCTCTCGAGGAAGCGGAGAAGAATAACTTTCTCATTACCGTAATTACCTCTCAAAAGACGTCTGAAAAGAGGTTTTCTTCTGTGTTGATCTGTTCTGATACTTAATTTTCATCCCCTCAGTATTTACTGCTAACATTTCTTTTTGCAGAAAATTAATGAGTTTAACCAAGTCCTTACAGACGTAGTGAGAGCAGAAGAAGACCTCAAAGACTCAGACACCAGGGTTTACAACAGACTGAGGACAGAGTTCGGAAGATGGAAGTCCCTCTTGGACAAGAAGACCAGTACACGTGAGTTAGTCTCACTTGACTAACTCAAATTGTATCCATGATACACTGCATGCTTACACTGAGTGGCACACACAATGTGTTAGATCTGGGAAGTTCTAAAGCAGACCATTTTTATTTAATGAAAAATCTGAATTTCTTGAAGCTTTGTAGCATTATTAAACTGACTTTCTGTCACATCAAAAGGTTTATTTGGTTATCAGTGTATGTGTCCTCCTGCCGATTTCTTCTACTCAATCTTTTAATGTTGAAACATAGGATATAATTTGGTGAATTTGTTGGACACTAGAAAATGAGAATTCGTCTGTACATGCTTTTCATGTGACATATACACTCTGGCCCTGTTTCAACAGCGTTTTTAATTTTGGCTAACAGGTGTTTGTACACAAGAGAGCGCTCATAGCATGGAGGGGACCGCAGAGTGCTGGATTTTTCACTCTCTTTGACTCTCCTCAGCTCGGTTGTGCAGCAGTGGTGGCCTAGTAGCTAGGGTGTTGCCTATGCAATCAGATGGTTGTGGGTTCAAATCCCAACACCGCTAATGTCATCACTGAGGTACCCTTGAGCAAGGTGCCATCCCCATGCACTGCCTCCCCCAACCCCACCCCCCGTGGCAGCCCACCTCTTCAATTGGTGAATGAGTTAAATGCAGAGACAGAATTTCACATTGTTCACAGTGTGTGGTTAGTTTTTAACGAAAGCTATTTTCCAAAAGTGTGAGGTACAGAGCTGTGTGGCCTTTAGTCTGCTATCTATGCATTAGACAAAAGTGTGAATATATGCATATATAATTCATATACATTATATCCAACACTTTTTTTATTTTATAAAATACTGATAATATAAATTCCGTCCTGGTCCTGTGTTGTACTTCAGATTTAAATCTTTAGGATTCAGGTCCTAAAAATTCCACTCCACCTAAACAACAGCTTTACTGAAGTGCGTTGAAACGGAGATACTGTAAAGGGGCGCTTAAGATGGCAAGTGATGAAGCCAAGAAGAAGAGGGCATGTTTCAAATGAACCATTTTCATTGTTTCCACTATTTAATGTTGAGCATTGAATAAGGTCTATTTTGTGCCACAGTTGCTCCACAAAGTGTGTCCTTTTGCTCAGTGCAGAATGTTCTAATCTATCGAATTTTGTCATAGTTGATGCCTGCTTTTGCATTGAATGTGATGAGGTCTGATCTCGCATTGTACCTCCCATGCTTCTTTCTTCTCTGTCGTCGTTGTTCGTCTAGTTGAGGAAAACCTCCGGGATGAGGTGGAAGAGTACACAAAGATCCGCAGGGGAAAGGAGCTTCCTGGATTTGTCAATTACAGAACATTCGAGAACATTGTCAAGAAGCATGTAGAAGAGCTGGAGGAACCTGCTATGAAATTACTGGCAGATATTACTGGTGAATGCGAACAAATTTATCCAGCTGAGTTAATTGTAGCCTGATATGCAACCACTTATTCATTAACAGCCATATGTCGCCTGTGCAGCATCTTCTAACTGCTGTTTTCCATTTATTTCTAAAAGAAATTACCCGCTGCTGCTTGAACGACATTGCAAGCTCTCATTTTGAGTCCTTTCCCAACCTGCTGAGGGCGGCTAAAGAGCCTATTGAGGATCTACGTGAGCAGGAGTATGAGAAAGCCAACGATAGATTGAAAGCTCAGTTTAAGATGGAAAGGATTGTCTACTCTCAAGATGGTCTCTACAGCTGGAAACTAGAGACTGTCAAAAACAAAGCAGAACCAACCAGAACCTTTGGGTTCAAACCCATCAGTGCTGACATCCGGGAGATGACTCAGCACCTGAATGCCTATTTCACGGTATGTTGCAGCTAATAGGAATTACACAAATCAGTGTAGGCTTAGAGTTTATAGGTAGGCTATATTTGTTAGGCAACACAATGAAGGATTATTCCAGATCAGGGTTTTTAAAAACTCTGAGCATTATTACAGAAGTGAATTGATGTGTGCTTGTGTATGTCCTTTCACAGATCACCACTGAGCGTCTGGCTAATCAGGTGCCCCTGATAGTTCAGTATCATGTGCTGCACCAGTACATCTCTCAACTTCAGATGGCCATGTTAGCCATGATTGGAGGAAAGAACGCAGAGAACCTCATCCGAGAGGATTTGGACGTGAGCCGGCGCAGGAAGGCATTGAAGGACCGCTTGGGACGCCTGAGAAAAGCGCGACAGGTCCTGTCCAAGTTTGTGCACTCTGCTACATAACTGCCTCTGGAGAGACCGAAGAATGGCCTGGGGAATGCAGTCTTTCTTATCCAGGGATTTGTGTTATTCTATTCTCCTTTTGCTACCTTTGATAAAGATCTACCACAAACATTTTAATATTTTATATTATGTTCTATGCTATGTTAGAAATGGAAGATTGGTTACGAAACTGATCCTTCTGCAGTTATTCAAATGATGCTTGTACCATTAGGGAGTCTAGACTGCTAGTCTGGAGTCTAGACTCTAGAGATCTCCTGTCATTGTGGATGTTATGTTTTAAATAAAAAGTTGTATGGAAACTCTTGAGTGTGGGTTAAAGCCAGTTTGCAAAGAAAACTGAGAAGAGGTTATAGAGGGTAACATTTACATATAACATATAATATGTCCATGTAAAAGATGTGTTCTGAATGCACAATCTGATTGGTTGAGATGCATTCTACTCGTGCTACATCAAGGAAAGTTCTTTCAATGGGCGACCATGCTTTGGCATTATGGAGGTTGTATCATTATATGGCACAGTACACTGATCCCTGTGTTGTGTCATCAGCGAGAGGACTATCATCATCTCCAAACGGAAAACCCCACAGGTGCGTGTCATCTCTGGGGACTAGTGACAGTGGGTGGCCGCTAGGGGTCACTCTTGGCCCAGGTATGTGTGTTGTGTTTAGATGTCGCCTGGGTTATATTTGTAATTAGTGTTTGGGTTTTGGTTACAGGTGGCTGGGTTTTATGGTTAGACTATTTAGTGGGTTTGTGTTCGTCCACAGGTGTGGATCAACCGTTGCTCAACATTCCTTTTACGTTGTAACAATCATGGCATGGTTTGAGGAACAGGATAAAAATGTCTCCAGATCTAAATCAGATTAAGAATCAATGGGATGTTCATGACAATTTTGTCCGATATATGAAAGCCTCACCTTACAGTATTCCGCAGAGCACTGGATGCTATAGTTAATGTCTCACTTTACACTAAGGTTAGGCATGATCAATTTAATACCTCAGTCATTTTCAACTTTAGCACACACAAATAGAAAACAAGGTCCTTGGGTAACATTTTCTGCTAACACCACTTACAGTCTCCATTCCAGTTAATTTCAAAGTGTTAGGGTTGAGGTCGCGGCTCTGTGTGGGCCAGTCAAGTTCTTCAACACCGAACTTCAACCGGGTCTTTATGGAGGTCACTTTGTGCACTGGGGGACAGTCATGCTGGAATAGAAAAGGTTCTTCCCCAAAGTTGGAAATACGGCATTGTCCAAAATATGCTGAAGCATTAAGATTGGCCTTCACTGGAACTAAGTGACCCAGCCCAAACCCTGAAAACAGGTGTGTCCCATTACTTTTGTCCAGACTAGGAAACGCAATGTACATAAAATGTGCTTATCCTTACCTAAATTTACCATTGAAAATTCACCAAACCCCTGGTTAGAATTAAATAGACATTAATTTGTGAAACCCCATAATCATACATTTAAAGTGTTAATTTGGGAGGTTCCTTTATTAAAAAGGCAAATTTGACAAAATAAGGGGAAAATTCAGTAGTTTTACCAATTAATCAGCTTTAATCTGACCCCTTTTTTCCCTTTAATTTTGCTTAATTTCCTGCATGGTTAATTGAGGTCAAAATCAAGGTAATTTTAAGGGGTAAAATCAAGGCGTCGGGTTTCGTAGTGATGGTGTATATAAACAGCGCAGACTCGGTCAGACAGGGTCACTGAGGGCAGGGTGAACTGGAAAAGGTGTGTTTGTGAGTGGGACCCCTCTGTACCACCGGGTGGCGCTCCAGCACTAATTTACTGAATAAGCTCGCAGAAGAAGTTTTTACCGTAATGTTGCTTGAGTTTGCGCAAAGGGCTCTTCTGTTCACTTAATACGACAACGGATTTCCAGCCTTTTCTGTGTTTTACGTCAAAATATGTGTCTTTTTAAACAGATATCTGCAGGATCTGCAGAGCTGCAAGAACAGAACTGAAAGTTTAACATAGAAGACAGAGAGTGGCAGTTGTTCTTCTAACCTGGGTTGAGTTTATCACTTGCACAAATCTGTCAGTTGCAGGTTTGACCTTGTGGCGCTGTGTGAAGTGTCATCTCTTTTCTAAGATGTTTGCTGTAAGATCCCTGGTGTTGAAGTCATGTCCCTTTCTGGTGAAGTCGCAGTGGGCCAGTTTGATCCACACCAGTGCCAACTATAACAGTGCCAAAGTTGCTGTGGTGAGTACCCAAGCAGCTCCTTAAATTAAGCCCTGCAAGAAAGAAAAAAACAGCATTTACTGTACAGCTTCATCTCCTGTCTGAGTTTATGTCAGATGCTCTGGCTTAGACAGCATTAGCAAGAAGTACACTGCATGGTAAAAAGTATTGGGACAGGCGTCTTATTTATTGACTTCAGGTGGTTCCTTACTTCCAGTCAAGTCTTAATTCATCAAGATACCAAGACATTTTGGACAACGCCATGCTTCCAACTTTGTGGACACAGTTTGGGGAAGAACCTTTTCTATTCCAGAATAATTGTGCCCCAGTGTGCAAAGCAAGCTCCATAAAGACATGGTTGGATGAGTTCGGTGTGGAAGAACTTAACTGGTCCACACAGAGCCCTGACCTCAACCCTATCCAGCACCTTCGGGATGAACTGGTACAGAGACTGCAACCCAGGCCTTCTCATCCAACATCAGTGCCTGACAGAAACAGTCCAAAATCTTGTGGAAAGCCTGTCAAGATGAGTGGAAGCTCTTATAGCTGCAAAGAGGGACCGACTCCATATTAACATCCATGAATTTGAATTCAGTGTCATTAAAGTCCCTATTGGTGTAATAGTCAGACGTCCCAATACTACTGTCCATATTGTGAAAAGTAGGGCCTTCTAGAGCTACAAGGCCTGATCTGGAAGGGCTTGTTTGTAGTAAGCGCTGTGTTCTCTCGACTGTACTGAAAATGTGTACAGTTATACTTTATATGGAAATTTAGCTGAATGTATGTTAATATTTGTTACAAAATTATTACATTATATTTTTCTTATTAATTTAGCCTTAAAATGTATGAAAACTTATATTGCCACAAAAGAAGCAAAAGAAATGTGGAGGATATTTGCGGTTTCTTAGGCTTTAGGGGAAAAAAATCTGTGACTGACTGAAGCCGCAAACTCCACTGCGACTTTGAGGGGTTTTAAGTATATCTTTAGCTGTTACTGCTGATAACTTAAGTTAGACCTCTTGAGTAAAGAGAGACAAACAGAGTAAAGAGAGACAATATCATTTACATGTAGTCAAATGCACCCTTCCCCATATCATACTGTAGATCTGTATTTATGAACAGGTGCTGTCTGGATGTGGAGTGTATGATGGTACAGAGATCCATGAGGCATCAGCGTGAGTTTCACATACATACACCAAACACCACCTATATAGAGCAGATTCGTTCTGGTTCTTTTGTCGTAGGAAAGTAATATTGCTGTCTTTTCAGAATAGTGTAACTCTTTTTTTTTTTTTTAGACATACACAGTAATATCACCATTATAACAGTAACAGATACTTGCTTGAAAAATAAGATCAATGTCAGACAGATGTAACGGTCTAATATTTGCTGATGAAATTATTGCATTGTGGTAGAAATGTTTGTAGATAAATGTTTTTACATATTTCATATTTTTTGGTAAGTTTTTAAACTGTTTAATGTAATCTTCATTGTGTAAATGTTTTGTAATGAGTGGGACAGCAGAAACACATCTTGTTACGTGTGTGTGTGTGTGTGTGTGTGTGTGTGTGTGTGTGTGTGTGTGTGTGTGTGTGTGTGTGTGTGTGTGTGTGTAGAATCCTGGTACACCTGAGTCGAGGAGGTGCTGAGGTGCAGATGTTTGCTCCTGATGTGACTCAGATGCACGTGATAGACCACTGCAAAGGGCAGCCTGCAGAGAAAGAATCCAGGTGAAGTGCTAGGCCTCGTCCACATGGACGTTTGAATCTTGGATAAATGAATGTTGCATGCAACGTTTTTTTCCCGCCATTTGAACGCGCAGCTGACCTGAGCACGGGTGCAGAACACCCATGTGGACGCTTTGATTTGCTCTAATGATCAGAAAAATGGTCGGCGCTCAGTCCTCACTCATGTGACGCCACGAGCGGCTGAAAAACGTCTGATCCAGACGTCCGTGTGGACGAGGCCTTAGGAGTGCAATTTTCCATCACCTGTCACTACAGGGGTCCTCGGGTTACAACAGTCTTGTACAACACCCACTCGACTTACACCATTAGCTGGGTGGCCTAGTAGTTAAGGCATTGGACCTGCGATCAGAAGGTTGTGGGTTTGAATCCCAACTGCTAGTGTCACCACAGATGTACTCTTCAGTAAGGCCTCGTCCACACGGACGTTTTAATCTTGAATAAATGAACGTGCTCTGAACACCATAGGCGTTTTTGTTGCGTTTTGTATCTGGCACTGTTTAACGCCAGCTTGCAGCACAATGTGTAGTTTTGCGTATTCACCTGTGGGGGCAGTAATTATTCTCTCAAGATTGTTTACATGTTGGACATCATGTTTTGTAGTTCTACATTGAAAACAAAGCTTTATCCTTTATTCAAATATTCGTGGCGGACGTTTTCGTGACGCCACCCGAACACGCTGTAGACTGAACACAGGAGCTGAACACCCGTGTGGATGCTTTGATTTGATCCAGTGAACGGAAAAACGGTTCCGCGTTTAGTCCTCACTTACGTGGCGCCACAAACACAGAAAAAAATGTCAGGTTCAGACGTCCGTGTGGACGAGGCCTCAGGTACCGTCCCCTGCTCCCCAGCCGGCCCTCGCTGGTGGCAGCCCACTGTTTCACTTGGTGAATGGGTGAAATGCAGAGAAAGAATTTCACATTGTCCTGTGGTGAATAAGGGTTAATGAATTAAAATAATGAATTAAATTAAATTAGCCTCATACTTACAGACTATGTGGGTGAACTAGTTTCGTTGCGCGTGGCGGAAGAATATGCAGGAATGCCGGTATGAGTGAAGAGCCTTTCCTTTTTCTGTGGCTTAGTTGTGTTTTTGATGATTTTACATCTGTGTTATGATCGGTAAGTGACTCTGGCTAGGGTGTGTTTCAACTTGCACCAAAATTCGAGTTACATCACCACTGAAGGAATGGATCTGTGTTGTGACTCGAGGACTTCCTGTATTTTCTTCTCTATGACCTTTGCCTTACATGTGTAATCACTCTGTGTGTGTGTGTGTGTCTGTCTGTGTGTGTCTGTCTGTGTGTGTCTGTCTGTGTGTGTCTGTCTGTGTGTGTGTCTGTTGGGGGGGGGCAGAAATGTTTTGGCTGAGTCAGCTCGCATCGCCAGAGGCAACATCACTGACCTGGCTAAGCTGAACGCCAGTACCCACGATGCAGTCATCTTCCCTGGAGGCTTTGGAGCAGCAAAAAACCTGTAAGGAGTTACGTCTTCACTAGTCTTTAAAATGCTTTACATATGGCATCATCAAATGTACTCAATTTTCCATGTATGCAAGTTGTAATCATTCACAGATAGGTTTGCATCCAAATTGTTGCTTTTTCAACCTCACTAATATACACTAGGAATCAATAATCACCCAGTACATCCTCAAAGCTTCTCTCAAACCCTTCAGAATGCGTTCATTAATGTGGTGCAGCCGTGTTGATGTGGTTTAGTAGTTATACCCAGAATTTGTATGTATAGCTTAATGTATTTCAATTAGATTTTTTTGTATACATTTCTGTATAGGATATTTATATTTATTTATATTTATATTTTTATTGTTCTTGTCTCTATCTGTGTGTCTGTGCAGTCAACAATTTACTCCCGGATGTACGTACATACCCTGATCACCACGAAACCAAACTCCTCAGTTAGAACCCTTAACATTGCCTTAACTATTTAAGTGGGAAAGTGCACAGATGAAGGCTGATTAAGGGGTGAAACTACTGAATTGTACCTTTTTTAAAGTTTGGCTCTTAAATAATTAATAATAGAACTTTAATGCCTTATGTTTAAGATTAATGGGTTTCACACTCATGCCTTAAATACACTTTTTAGGTTCAATTAATGGATCAGTTCACAAATTAATGGCCACTTAATTCAAACTAAAGGGTTTGGTGTATTTTCAGGGGTAAATTAAGTCAGGGTTAAGCACATTTTAAGTACACTGCGTAGTGGATCTATTCCCAAGCTAATTTTTTTCCATGACTGTGTCTTTGCATGTCAGGTCAACGTTTGCTGTTGATGGACAGGACTGCAAGGTGAATCAAGAGGTGGAGCGTGTCCTGAAGGACTTCCGTAAGGCAGGGAAGCCAATCGGGTGAGTTCACTGTCTGTTAGAACTTTTAATACTATAGAAATTATATAGAAATGCCTTTTAGGGGCTGCTTGGTTTCCACATTTGCTGTTCTTGTGTTTTTGTCTGCTTTGTATCCACCCAGTCTAAATAAAAGCTACTTTTTACAATTGGTTCAGGCCACGAAAGAGCATTCCTTGGCCTTTGACTTCAAAATGAGATTGTAATTTTGTAGGAAAAGGTTCAGTACACTTAAAAAATGTCTGATTTCTCCACATTCTGACTTCAAATATTTTGCCACAGTTGGGCTGTCTGTAATACTTAATTGGTATTGATTACTTGATAAAACAATTAATTGATTCAAATTAAATGAATTGTTGCTATATATACTCAGTAGAGGCTGACATTTTTTCGGGGATCCCGTGGGTCACGGGAAACAAAATCACTTTTAAAAATGTGATTGGGACGGGACTGGAAAAAATGTAAGCGGGAGTGGGCGGGACCGGGAAATTTCAGTGGGCGGGACCAGGAATTTTTTTAACGTAACTGACAGATTTTAGCCCAAAAAAACAACAACAACACGGGAGTGGGAGGGAACGGGAGTCATTCTTCTGGGATTGGGACGGGACGGGATTTCCCCCCAGTTTTTTAATGGGATTGGGACGGGACGGGATTTTTTTGTGGGAGTGGGACGGGAGAGGTTTGAAAATTCACTCCTGTGTCACCCTCTATTACTCAGTTGTTTTTTTAAATATTGGGAAATACATGTGTATAGTCTAATTTTACCGATATACTAATTGGATTTATCTTTTTCAACATTTCTTTAAAACGTTATAGTTTATCTTTTTCCAATAAAGTGTATTGGGTTTATTGAAAGGCTACTTACAGTCTGCTGAGGTCTAAAGTTATTTCTTTTTTAAAGCTGATTGCTTGCTGAAAAGGCTCTTTCCCAAACTGTCCACAAATGTCTTGGTATGTAGAAGCATTAAGATTGCTCTTCACTAGAAGGACCCAGCCCAAACCTGGACAAACAGGTTTTGTCCACACAGTGTATGACCACATCAGGAGATCATTTGTATCTCTTTGTCTTTGGCTCGTTTTATTGCATCACTGTACTTCTTGTAATACAGTTGCATGTAAAGGTTTGGGTGCCACTGGTCAAAGTACATTTTGTTTACTTTTTAAGTGAAAATCATCAAAGAAACTGACATTTCATGCACAAAAATTTACTCATGTGCCTTTGCTGTGGTTGCCAGGTTGTGCTGTATCTCTCCGGTTCTGGCAGCAAAGGTGCTACCCGGTGTGGAGGTGACGGTGGGGCATGAGGAGGAGGAGGGGGGGAAGTGGCCGTACGCTGGCACTGCTCAGGCCATCACTGCCCTTGGTGCCAAACACAAGATCAAGGAGGTCACCATATCCTTCTCTGCACTCGGGGCTTGACGTTCATTCTATTTTTAATGGACTTTTCAAAAATCTTAATATTAACAGCCGGTGGCCTGGTGGTTAGGATACTTGCCTCTAGACCAAGAGGTCATGGGTTTGAATCCTACCTTCAGCTCACCACCACTGGGTTCCTGAGCCACTGGGTTCCTCCACTGGGTTCCCAAGTTGCTCCAGGGAGATTGCCCCCTGTAGTTAGGGAATGTAAGTCGCTTTGGATTAAAGCGTCTGCCATAAATGTAAATGTTAAATGCCCCTGCAATTGGAAGGCTGTAGGTTCGAATCCCAGGCATGCCAGTGGAATCACTCCGGTTTCTCCTTGAGCAAGGAACTGTGCCCACACACTGCTCCCCGGGAGAACGATAATTTCACACTGTGGGGTGGCAGGGTCCCGGAGGAACCTTGAAAAGTATTAAAAAGTCTTTAAAACGTTTTACATTTTTTAAGGCCTCAAAGTATTGAAAAGTGTAGAATTTTACAATGACTAGGATTAAATTAATTCTAGGGTAAAATGAAGCAAGGATATCTGTTTTTTTCTTACCAGCGCACATCACTGCCTATAGCACAGTGTAAATTCAATGAGAGAAGGCTGGAGGTTGAGAAGTACCTTGGCTCGTTGAAAAAGACTGTTAGTTAGTGCTGTTGCTCCAATAAATACAGTTTGGCCTTGTTGGAATCAGCTAAATTCTTGGTTATTGTTTTTTGCCGCCATGATGGTCTTCATTTTTCTTCCTAAGGGTCTTGAAATGGTCTTAAAAGCCATTGAATTTGCAGATCAAAAATGTGCAGAAACACCAGGGTGGTGTGTTCACACATAGGGCCACTCTACATTAACTTCCATAATTGAAATGCATGTAAAGTGTTGGTCAAAAACCTTTGCTCGTAACTGACTGATTTGATCCTTAACCTTTGATCCTAACGAAGCCCACGTGGATCCGAAAAACAAAGTAGTGACCTCTCCTGCGTTTATGTGTGATACGAAGCTACACCTCATATTTGATGGGATTGGTGCCATGGTCCGAGACGTCTTAAAGCTCACTGGGAAATGAGGGCAAGTGAAATGCGACTGATTAGCCCCCACTTATACTTAAGCAACACATATTTATATCTGATATGTTCAACATCTTTAGCTGATCTTTTCAATTCTAGGTTACACTGAACCATCTGGAGGCTACAGAGCAAATGATCACAAGCTTGACTGAAAAGATAAAAAGAATTACTGCCTGTAGCGAAACAGTCTGCCGTGTGAATTGATCCAGTGATTGATCCAGAAAAAGAGAACTTGATACAGCAAAGCAGATGTCTAGACTCTTTTCTTTCTTGCATGCCACAGTAAAAATAAATCAGTTTCATCAGGTGCTGTTGATCAACAGCTTGTGAAGTTCTTGGCTGTAGTTTGTCTCTGTGTCCAGTAGAGGGTGCTCAGCTATAACCAGGCAGACACTGAGGAACATCTAGAAATAAAATATTTATAATATTTTTAAATAAAAAAAACTTTAGGAATATGTTGTAACTTTGTTAGTTCTTGGCTTGTTACAATCATGTGCGGTGTTTATTTAAGAAATTTAAAAAAAGAATAAAATAATTATTGATGACAAAGTGTGTCTTTTTTAAATTACATGCTTTGTCCTGGATTTTAAGTGCGTTGTGCAGAAGTAAGAGATCAAGGAATTTTTAAGGGAAGAAAAAGCATGTATAAATTCACCTAATGCTGTTTATTTTACCCAAACATTGGTAGATTGGTGCTGTGGGTAGATTCATTTGTCTGATGTTACAGTATTTGACGTACTTGGGAAAACTGACTTTGTGGCAGGGGTGATTGTCGCGCATGCAAAGGAGGTGTAGAGTGTAGAGTTACAGAAGTATTGGGACAAACCTGTTTTTCCTGGTTTGGGCTAGACCTCTTATTTCCATTGAAGGACATTCTTAATGCTCCAGCAGACCAAGACATTTTGAACGCCAACTTTGTGGACACAGTTTGGGGAAGAACCTTTTCTAGTCCAGCATGACTGAGCCCTGAGCTCTATAAAGACATGGATAAGTTCAGTGTGGAAAAACTTGACTGGCCACACAGAGTCCTGAGCTCAACCCCATCCCACACCTGTGGGATGAACTGGAACGGAGATCTGTTTGTCCAACATCAGTGTCTCTACACTTCCGTCATAAGGGCTCTACAGAATGAACACTAATTCCCACAGCCTTCCAAGAGGAGTAGAAGCTGCAATGGCTGCAAAGGAGAGGAGAGGGGAGGGGTGTAGTGGTCAGGCAGCCCAGATTTTTTTCCCTATAGTGTTTGACAACACAAATTAAAGAAGAGTAGCGGGTGTGTGTGGTGGGTGTGGCTCTCATAACAGGATTAGTTCTGCAGCTCGCCACCAGCACCGGTCATCATATGGCACCATGCACACGTCCTGTGCTGTGCTGTGCTGTGCTGTGCTGTGGGGTCCACACTCTCATTTCCTGATTACCCATCCACATCTTATTAGAGCACAGCTCTGTGTCCCTCCCCCACAACGCTCATTTTCATATGTGTTAGACACTGAAGTGACTAATCAAAGCATTCTAACCAATTTGAAGGATGTTTCGTATTTAATAAGCATTACATGCCCCACTGAATTATCTGCATTGTTTCAGACTTAAAGAAGTGTTTCACTGGAAAATCCTTACTGGCAGACTGGAAATGTAATTGTTTTTAAAACCAATTGCATTTTATTTTTACATTTTAAATATTCTACTGTGTCGTAATAAAGGCTTTACTTGCCAGGCGCTGCAGAAACTGCAGAGAGGTGGTATTTGGTGAATCATTCCTTTTATGCAGACAAGCTAAGCAAGTTTTTTGGTTCAGTGGTGCACACACAGACTAAATCTGGACGGATTTAAATTTGTTTTTTGAGGACCTCCAGGCCAGCCTTTCTCTTTCATCCCTGCATCACTTTACTCATCCTCTCTCCTGCAGTGGGCTCTGCTGCATTTCTTTTCTCTTTCGGTAAGAAGGTCAGGCAGATGCTGCGTCTTTGTGTTGGTTATTTTAGTCTTCACACGCCGCGCTGGAAGCCTAGAAGCCTATTCTCAGGGCGGGAGTTTCTATATTTTTTTCTGTTCCCAGGCGATGTTAACCTTTGATGGCTCGTTTTCATCTCTGCTTCCCACGTCCCCCACCTCCCCCTTCACATGCTTGTCCAGCCAGGGGCCCTGGACAAACAAGCCCCGGCTTCTGCCCAATTTGTTCGGACAAAACGGGGAGATTTAGGGCCTACCGCCACTCTGACAGAGACAAGTGCTAAGTGTTTGTGTGCCAAGCTGAGACTTCAGCACACACATACACCCCAGGCCTTCCCACTCGACGAGCAGCCGCTTGCTTTCTCTCAGCCAGGTCACGCTGCCTGCCCTTTGGTGGCCTTTAGCTTTTAGATGCAGACACCTGCGTCTTGCTTTGACTTCTTTTTGTTCGACTCATCCCTTCTGTTCTAAACCGCAGCTCCAGCTCTGAGGGATGATGTGCATACTGTACTTTCCCTGTGAGTTGCTGGATCTCTAGTTTGGGGAGATGCTTTGGAGAATATGATTTGGTGTTGCCTGAGATTGTGTGTGTGTGTGTGTGTGTGTGTGTGTTTGGCGGGGTGGCCGGGGAGTGAATAGGCTAAAGCCTCAGTGCATTAGTGTGAGTGGGCCAGTCAATCAGAGGCCAGCCTCTGGCCTCAAACCCCAAAAACCTCCTGGCATTCTGATCAGAGGATTAGTCAGCTCTGGGTCAAGAGCAAGCCAGTCACACTCTCCCTCTTCTCTTGCTCTTCTCTTTCTCCCTCTCTTGCTCTCGCTTCCTTTCTCTCCCTTGCCCCACTTTTTCTCTTACTCATCTTCTCTCCCTCTTTCCTCTTTCTTAATTCTCTCTTTCACTCACTCTTTCTTTGACTGTCTCACTGTCTCTCTTGCTTTCTCTCTCTCTCACACATGCCTCTCATTCTTTCATCTCCCTCTCTCTCTCTCTCTCTTTGTCGCTCACACACATCGTGATTTTCAGCCTCTTACACTTGTGCAGAAGAGGTTTGTGTCATGCTGGGCGGTGGATTAAGACCCTGTGTGAAAGCTTACACTCCTCATTCTTATTCTGATTGGCTTACGGTGCTGAGGGTCTCTCCCACTACAGTCGAGCTGTTCACAGAAATAGAGAGAGAGAGAGAGAACCAGTTTTCACATGACGTCATGTTCTTTGGGACCCCATTTTCAAACCTTTTCACATTGAATAAAAAAACAAAAGATGAACGTTCTGCTGCTGTGCTTTGATGAGTAACATCAGTCGTCTCGTTTTTATTACAACGGTAAAGAAGTCAAGAAGCAAAAGATCCAGACTGCTGGGCTGAGTTTTAAATTGTTACCCTCAGGTTAGATTACATTATTTTGCTGTGTGCATCAGGAGCATGTATTAGTGCGGCGAACAGGCCCAGCTTGTTAAAAGTTGGAACAGAACTACATCCCAGCTTTTGAAAATTGAACTATGTTCCATGTTTGATTCTGATCTAAAGGGTAGAACTGCAGAGTCCCCGTCGTGTCACGACTATCAGCATGAGGTGTGTTTAGAACATGAAAGCAGCCAAGAAAATATACAGTAATAAAGTTTCGCATTTGCGTGTAATTAACATTATTTGATCATTCATGTGTTAAGTAATAGTTTAGTAAGTAATGACTGCTGCGTAGCTAAGTGTTCTGCTGTTTCTAATAGATTGATGATTTCAAATCCAGTAGTAGTTTTTGATATTTTTTGGATGTCTGTGTTATGTTAGTACTTCATAAATTAAAGTACAATGAGCCATGATTTCTTACTTGTCTTCTGACGTATTTCTATTATATTCAGAATGAACTTTTTTTTCTTCAATTTGTAAAAAAAAAAAAAAAAATCTTGAACTAGGCTGGCTAGTCATTGCTCCCCACACAAATCAGTAATGCTTAGGTACTCATGACTACGGGTGTTGAAATTAATCACATAATCGATGCTTCGCTATGCAGACGTGGATTATTCTGCATCGATGCAGTGGCAGATCATCATCGATTATATCATAATGACATTGCTTGATTTCCTGTCGGCGGCTTTAAACATTTAGTTGGTCCCGGTAGTGATTGTGGCTGCGGATCTGAGCACAGCGCTCCTCCGGTAGCGATAACTCGCAACTCACGGACGTTACTCACACGCGCCAGCAAAAAATGTATAAAGAATGTCACACAAAAAAGGTTTTCTCCACAAACAAAGATATGGTCACTGCAGGTCCACTCTCAAACCCATTATTGTTAACATTTTCCGTTTCCGTTGTATTTGTATATGATTGTATTTGAAAATGTGAAGCGCTGGGGCAAGATGTTAACAAACGTTGAGAAAGTAAATAATAGGTTACACACGAACTGAACATGGACAAGATTATTTACTACAGTAGCTGATAAATCCACTGGAAAAGGCATAAATGAGTTTTCACCTCTTGTTCGCTCTTTCCTTCCGCGCTCCGCAGAGATCCCCCACTCACCTTTCCCCAGGTAAACATCCAATCACTGGTAGTATGCAAATGAACCGGTGTCAGGTTTCTCAGTGGGCGGGGCAGAGCAAAATGAGCTGCATCCACAGGAGGCTTTGAGGAAGCAGCAAATATCAAAATTGTTATTTTGTTGTCAAAATTATAGCAACTTGAGATAATTAACAACAACTAAAAATACGTCTATATTTGTACAGTCAACGGGGGACTAGTCCATTGTTCTTCTCACAGTTTCAGTCTGGTAGAGGCGTTTCTTTCTCGATCCCACAAGCACCACCGTCAGCCTGTCTGCTGCCTAGAGCTGACTGGAGGACCTGTATCTGTCAGACCCTGACAAAAAGCCCCACTCAGCTTTCAGCTCTGCACTCAACAGTTTTCTCGTTTCGTAAACATTTCATATACTGAAATAATCACAGTGATTTTTAAATTCGTTTTCAGTTGTATTTTTCAAGATTGATTTTTTTAATAACTTGACCTACCCTTTTTAGTTTTGTTAACATTGGCAATAGTGAGATGTGTTATTGTTGGTTTTGAATATGTTCTGTATAGGCCATCCAGTTAATGTAAATGTCATGTTTTACTTGTTATAATCTGATGAGGAATATTTCATTTTATTCTTTATTGTTTTATATTTCAGTTGTCCCCCTGACGGTTTGCCACTTTAGGGGGGTTGCATGCCTCTGTGACCCTAAGAGCTACACCAGCAGAAGCTTAGCCTTCGGGTGGGACACCCAGGTCGGACAGTCTTAGGGTGGAGGCCTGACAAAGTGCAATATAATTACATGACAAAACCAGTTATCAAGAGCACCCCCATCAACACCACCCCAGACCTTTACCGGCTCCATCACCACCATGTGCCCCCACATTTCTGTCTGCCCCCTCATATATGCCTGTCTAGAACCAACCCTGATAGTAATGTAGAGAATTGATGGGATGCATCGAGATATCGAATCAAATAATTAATATGATAATCGTAATCGAATTGAATCGTGAGACCATTAAGGGGTTCACTCCTCTTCACAGGACCCTGTCAGCGCTTTACCAGTCGTTCTTTCTTGAAATACTAACCACTGCATGCTAAGAAACCCAAACAAGACCTTTTATTTAGAAGATGCTCTGACCCAGTCATCTAGTCATCACAATTTGGCCCTGGTCAAAGTCACTTAGATCCTTATTCTTGTCCATCTTTCCCTTTAGCACATCAACTTCAAGAAGACTGTTCACTTGCCTACTGCCAGCACTTAACAGGTGCCACTCTAGTGAAATCAGATTTATTCACTTAAGTTGTAGTTTTAATGTTATGGATTGGTGTATATGAATCTAAATGAATTGAAACTTGTTTAAAACAAAATATAAAGAAATAAAGGGTCTCAAGACTTTTGCACAGTACACAGGTCACTTGCTGTAAATCTTGTTAACTAGTGGAATAATCGTAAAAGTTTCATTCAATAGAAATAGATTCATGCAACCTGCAAACTAGTTTCATGAAAGTTTCCCCAAGTGAAGCCAGCCTAACATGTTTTATAACTCACTGTTTTATAAGCAGTAGCAACAGTCGTGTTCCAGCCAAGCCAGAGCAGCTACTGCTGACTCTTTTTTACGTTATATAATGCAGGTCACTTTGTGGTACACCTTTTCTGCTCAGTCCCGCTCTGTTCTCAGATAGCAGCTGGTCAGTGTGTTTGTCTGAACCATTCGAACCCCGGAACTGGTTGGGGAGGTGTGTGTGTGTGTGTCCAGGGAAGTGTGTCTTGTCTGTTAGTGTATCCCTCCTCTGACCCTGGTCACCCCTCCTCCCGGCCTCAATAGTGGGCCGTCTTGTTGGCCCCAGCATGAGGTCCCAGCGTCCCCAGTTTGTGATGGTGGGGGGCGCACAGTGAGGGGCCTTTGGAGTGAAGAAAGCAGGAGAGGGGGAATTAGCAGCTAAAATAGATGCTCCAATCTCCATATGCATACCACTGACAAGTGTTATACAGAGAAACCCGCGGCCAATACGTGCGCAAGGTGGCCCAATGCAGCGAGGGACTGGTGGGGGTGTTTGGGCAGCGAGGCCGTTTTGGGGAGAAGGAGGGGGGTAGCAATATTGTACTAATTCACGCAAGAGAGTCTCTATCAAAGAGAAAAACACACGATAATTAGCCAAGGGTGAGAGTGAAAGAAGGGGGAGAGATAAAGAAAGAGGGAAGAAGAATGGAGACGAGAAAGAGAGGAATGGCCTTGGGTGAATTTGACGTGTAAATGGTGTGTTGATGCGTTGATTAGCATATGGGTTTTTGGTCGTGGAGCTTATTCACGACTAGAGCTGAATGCGGCCACTGTGTGGATGTGGCTTTTCTCTCTTCGCCACCATGCACCCCCCAACACACACCCACCCCTCACTCCTTCCTTCTCTTTTAATTTTTTTCTGCTTCGTCTGTGTCACTGTTGTTGCCTTTTTCTGCCCTATGTTTGAATGAGAATCCAGGATTTTACTGCTGGGGTGAACAAAGCACACTGATACCGGAATGAAACAGGTACTATATTACTGCTGACAAAGCCCTTCATCTGTATTTATACCTGTATTAATAAATCTGTATTCATCCAGTGAAAGCACATGACTAATTAATTTAAGTCTCATTTAAGTCTCAAAAGAACATTCCTATCTTAATCAATATAGTACAAAAATAACAGTTATAGAACTTCTAGCAGCCTCTGAACTGTTTTAAAAGGTTCTAATAGATAACAGGTATATTCCATTTAAAGAACCATGCAAACAATCATTTGTGCATAATAAAAAAATACTGTGAGGTTTGCCAAAGTCCTGGAGAGGTTTGGGCTTGTTTTGTTGATATTATTGATGAAAATGAGTACACATCCTCAACTGTGAACACAGTGGAAACACAATACTGGTACACAGCTGTTTTAGGCAAATTCTAAGTGCAACAAATTCTTTAAAATAATTTAGACGATCCGGTTTTCTTCCACTTCCAGACTACTGGGTAACGGCACATGCTGCAGAAGTGAATGAGGTGAAAATAGTTCATTTTGAAAGTAAGGATTGAAAATTGTGTGAATATCTGATAGCGCGCAACACTGATGCCAAATTACTGACAGGAGTTCATCCTTTCGTTAAATGAACATTAGCCATGAAATATGGAGGGAAAGTATTTACCTTTCTTCAGTCGAAAATGGCCATAGGTATGAAAATAAGACTTCAAATCCAGTAGAAGACCATCCCCTAATACTACTCTTATCAATGAATTTTGCATTTATTCTGGTTGTGTCTGTGGGAAATTCACACTGATGTTGTGAAATCAGTGCAGAAGCATGTTGACTTGGATGACAAATATCCAACTTTATGCAAATGAGAGCCACATGAGAACCAGTGAATTAGTGTGGGGTTTTGATTGGTGTGTTCTCTAAAGTGGCAGTGTAACAAAAAATAGTCTGACCAAGGTGTAACAGACTATAGGCCCCGTGTAGAATGTATATAAATGAAGAAAAGATTATTTTTTTGCACTAAGATGAACTGTTGTTTGTAAGCCCCATCAGCTTAGCTGAGCAAATCAGACCCATGTTGCTAACCGCTAATGTTGTCTTAGTTGCTTGCAAGCAAGGTATATGCTACCCAAAGATCCTGCACAACCGAAAGCAAAGATTTACATCACCCCACCCCACCCCACCCCACAAATTCACAAGTGTTTCACTGTGTGGAAGCCTTGAGTTTGACTGTCTTGATGCATTCCTGTCTCAGTTATGTTTTATTGTAATTATCTTGCTCTAGTCTCCTGTACATTAATGTACATTAATTGTTTTTTTATATGGCAACTATATTATATTTTCATGAAATTCTCAATGTTTATTTTTCTAAAAATTAAATCTATCATAGCTTAAAATTAAGATTTTAAATAAAATGACTCAGAATGGGTTTATATAGAATATGTATTTTACAGAACCTTGCCATCTCAACCAAACTTTGATCATTGATGATTGTTCATAGTGGTGGTCTGGTTACACCACCATCAACAATTCTGACTGTGAAAGATCCTCTAGAAGGGAGCATCAAACCCCTGTGAATGATGTTTTTAGATTTTTAGTATTTAATAATGCAGATGTTTTGAGAAGTCAGGGACATTCCCTTTTGAATTCTTTGTACTTCTCATTTCTCCGGCACAGTTCCTGTACCAGTCCACTCATCCCTCTCCCTCCCTCTTCATCTGGGACTGGAAAAGAGCAGGATGGCGGGCCCAGTGTGGTGCCTCATCTCCTTTGTGTGCCGGTTTCCTCATGCCAGCTTTCCGCTGTCAAATTAACGCATGTCAGCCCCAAAGACACGCAGACACACTCACACTCATTCACACAGGCTGCTCAGTATAGTAAGCGTGAAGCTCTAACTGAGGAGAAGCGGTAGATGTCTAAGAGACCTCAGACTCATTTGGGGGCTATTTTTCTGTCTTCTATTGCCGTGCGATATACTTGAGACACACTGTCCGTGAGTGGGACCAGTTACATCATAAAATACTCAAAAAGAATCCTTCTGACAAGCATTGGACTTTTTTTTTTATTATTAATGTTTAAGTCGTATTAAACATTAATAATGTGATCAAAATTAAGAAAAAAAAATTCTGAAAGCAGTGCAATCATTTTCAATAACTTGTCCTGTCAATGCAGAATTCAGTTGCTGTGTTGTCATGTACAAACATGTTGCAGACACCGGTTCATCCAATGTGTCTCCCTAGAAGCAGTGGTTTTAAATAATCTATATAATGTAAAAATCAGTGGTCCATGAATAGCCCAGGTCAACAGGTCAAAATCATCAGAGATAAGTTTATGTGGTTTTGTAGTGTTTTCATGCTGATTTCAAATCTGTGTTTAGTTTTTCCCGCACATACAGTGTTTCTGATGAAGCTAGTTCTATGCTGCATGATAGTTGGTATAATAATCATATAATAATCATATGCTGAGTGTTTTTGAAGAAACAGTGGTAGCTGACTGGCACTGATCATTATATCTATGCCACAGTGAGGCCTGTCTGACTTCACTCTGAAAATATTGAAACAATTACTTGGTGCCTGTGGTTTAATACAAACCGCATGCAAGTCTAGTGCAAATCTAATATTACTCAGAAATCAAAAGTTGATGTGACTGAAAAAAAACTGAAAGCAGATCTGAAATCAGCATGAAAAACCGGTTTAGAAAAGTGTGTTGACCGTAACCTTAAATAACATACGACAGGTGAGATACAGTGCTGTAGAAGTTTGGTTTGTGTTATAATGAACGATCAGACAAAGTTGCAGTGGCATGTCCTAGTTACGAAGTCTTATGGCCTGATGTCAAAGGAGTTTTCAGCCGGACAGACAGACAGTTACTGGCGTGAAACGAGTCTCTGATGGCCCTGCAGAGATGATAGAGCTGATCTGGTGCAGCGTTCTGATCACTCTCAGTCCCATAATGTCCTGACAGTGTAGTTCTAAGGAGACTATACAAACTGTGTGTGTGCTGTTAAATACCTGTATTAGCAATGGGGCCACCTTTAAGTAGTGCATGCAGTCATACAGTGGACATACAGTGTGTGTGTGTGTGTGTGTGTGTGTGTGCGTGTGTGTGCGCGTGTGTGTGTGTGTGCGCGTGTGTGTGTGTGTGCGCGCGTGTGTGTGTGTGTGTGTCCTCCTGGAGTGGTCTGTCTGGCTGCACAGTCCGGCTGTTTGAGGTCAGAGTTCATTGCCATATTGGCTTCATAAGGACAGCTCTCCATCTGGCAGGGACTCAACCAGTGAGATAAAAGTCAAGGTTCATGGGTGAAGATGGGTAATGTAGCATCACTGAGGGTTGGGATATGAACACAGGTGTGTGTGTGTGTGTGTGTGTGTGTGTTTCGGTGTTTGAATTAGATAAACATTTAAAGGAGTCTCTGTCGTCCTACACTGCGCCCTCCATTTCTCTCTTCATCAATCTCTCCCTCTTGAGTTTTAGCCCAGTCTTTTTTGGTGTTGGACAACTAGTGCAAAGCATGGTTACTCCAATTAGGTGTAAACAAGAATTCACTGTTTCACCATTTCACCATTCACACTATCCATGCGGCTGTAAAACCCCTGAATTGATGCTCAAAAGCACTTGAGCCCACCTATAAAACGTACAGGGACATAGACTTTTATATGGAGTTGGTCTTCCACTCTTCTTGGAAGGCTTTCCACAAGACTTTGGAGTTTCTGTGGGAATTTGTGCCCATTCATTCTGTAGAGCATTAATGAGGTCAGGCACTGATGTTGGATGAGAAGGTCTGGATCACAATCTCAGTTCCAGTTCAAGGTGTTGGATGGGGTTGAGATCAGGGCTCTGTGTGGCCCAGTCAAGTTCTTCCACCCCGAACTCATCCAGCCGTGTCTTTATGGAGTTTGCTTTGTGCCCTGGGGGCTTTCCCTAAAAGCATGGTGTTATCCAAGATGTCTTATCATTAAGATTGCCCTTCACTGGAAGTAAAGGGGCCTAACCCAATCCCTGAAAAACACATGTGTCCCAATATTTTTGTTTACACAAAACATATTGGTGTCTAGTGGAGTGGTGAAAAAATCCATAGACATTCTATTACCACAGTGAAACACCAGCAGCCAATCAGCTTCAGTGCAGTCAGGAACACATCAAGAGGCGTTTGTTTGGATGAAAAGCAATAGAATATGTTTTAAGACACAACAAACACCTCAACTTTATTTAGCTTTATCCTCTGTTTTTGGTTTTTGGGTTTTATTCCAAGGGAGAAGAACGAAAGAT
>JBBJLR010000002.1:5345807-5355908 GCA_037577145.1 Brachypetersius gabonensis | reverse complement strand
TGTGTGTGTGTGTGTGTGTGTGTGTGTGTGTGTGTGTGTGTGTGTGTGTGTGTGTGTGTGTGTGTGTGTTTATGATACACACCGTGCCTTCATTCCTGGTTGACATTTCAGATAATCAGATGCGTGTGAGCTGAACTCTCTGTTTCTTTTCTGCTGCTGCGACTCTAATCCAGACAGTTTCGGAATATATTACCATTTGGGTCCACTTAACAAGTGAGATTACCAGAATTCATAATGAACCGAGCCCAAACTCGACTGATTAAAACGCAACTTCTCGCTGGTTTTAAAGCGCCTCATTAGCATAAGCTTATTTAGAGCGAGTAAACAAGCAAACAGACGGACTGTCCGTGCGGGACACAGACAAACAACACGCGCGCGAGCGCGCGGCGGGAAAAAAAGAGTAAATAAATAAATAACAAACAAAAATATGCTAACGACCTTGATTTGGTGAGGACTCTTCCCCAAAGACTGTGGGAGACACCCAGAGCCACACAAGATCTCTACCTGTGGAGCACAGCTGAGGAACCTCCCACTGCAGTTTACCGGCACCTTTTCTCTTTTCTTCTCTTTTCTTTCCTCTTCTGTTTCCTCCTCTCCACTGCACACCCCACTCTGCAGCACGAGGGAGCCAGTCCAGCTGTTCAATACAGTCCCATAATATTATAAAGAACAACATAATCCTGTATAAATACTGTATTAAAAAAAGCAATCAATATTAGAAGGCATTTCACAACAACAACAACAACAACAACAAAAATAATAATAATAATAATTATTATTATTATTATTATTATTAGTAGTAGTAGTATTATAATAATTATAATAATACTAACATCAATAATAATAATAATAATAATAATAATAATAATAATAATAAGAAGAAGAAGAAGAAGAAGAAGAAGAAGAAAAATATTAAACCAGTGATAATATGATAATAAAAACAATAACAACAATTACTATAACCATCATCATATTTATTTGTTTCTTTGTTTGTTTAAACATAATTTAATTGTATTTATTGTAATCTCCTAGGCCTATTTGTTGGTCAGCTGTGACCCCCCCACCCCCCCCACCCCATCAGAACCGTTAAATCTGTTCTTCACGCTCCGTTTATTAACGATTTAAATCGCGTTCTAACCGCCAAACACGGTCGCGCGCTCGCCGTCAGCTGTCGCGCGCCCGCAGGGGTCGCCGGGTTAAAACAATAAGAGTCGCGCGCGTGTCTGTGAGCGCGCGCTGGAGTTTATAAGGCGTTTTAATCTAAATAAACCAATTCATATAAAAAGGTTTGTACGATACAGGAACAGCCCAACTGATATTCTGTTTAGAGACAAGAGGTACAATTACATTCTTCCAATTGGAAACAGTATATTTACTATATCTACTATGTATGTACAATGTATGTATTTGTGTATGTATGTATGTATGTATGTATGTATGTATGTATATATGTATGTGTTTGTTTGTTTGTATGTATGTGTATTCATGTGTATATATTTATTTACTCAATTCGGTGTTCATTTTATTTTTATTTTCTCTCCTGTTGGTAAATCCTGTGCGTTAAACAAGGCATTAAAGTCGTAAAAAAGTTTTTAAATGCCAAGCGGCCCACAGCGTGCGTTTGGTCTGTGGGCGTTGAGGGTGTGTAGAGTTTTGCACGGACCGTATTCTGGTGGTCTCTGATCTAAAACTCGAGCGGCGCCATATGCGGAGCGGCCCTGTTTTACTTAATGAAGCCTCACTCACCACTCACACACACACACACACACACACACACACACACACACACACACACACACACACACACACACACACACACACACGCCCCTCGTAAGCCCCCTCCCCCTCCACCAGTTCGCACGGAGCCCATTGGTCCTTGACTGTCTCTGAGAAAAAAAACCCCCACCAAACTCGGTCACATTGTCCCGTTGACTCTGGCCCAGGTGGTGGGCCGCGCGCTTGCTTATAAAACGCCCGCGCCACTCCCCGCGTGCCAAACGCGCCGTCACGGACTCACGCACGGAATAACAACAACAACTACTACCACTACAACAACTATAACAGCTATAACTACAACTACAACAAACAAAGTAAAACTCACAGCTTAAACAGCTTCGGGCTAAACAGCAGATACGGGCGGAGCGCGCGCCTTCTCGGTAAGTTCACGCGCAGTTTTTAATGTACACAGTTCTTGTCCACGCACGTGCTTGTGATCTGGACTGCACTTGTTAAAACCTCGGGGCGCTCGGATTTATTAGTGGGTTTCGTTTGCATGTGTTTTCTAAACTTTCTGAAGCGTTTTTGCCTTCTTAACTGGTCTATCTCTCTCTCTCTCTCTCTCTCTCTCTCTCTCTCTCTCTCTCTCTCTCTCTGTGTCCTCGCTGCTCTGCTCCAGTTGATCCGACTCGCGCCATGGACTCCGACACGAGCCGCATGTCCAGCCGGCCATCATCCCCCGAGGCGGACGACCTGTTCCTGCCGTCCGGCGCGGGAAAGAAGTCTGCCGGGTTTTCGGGGGCCGTGTCGTCCACGCAGGGCGACTCTCCGGGCGAACCGGGGCGCGCGCTCTCCTCGGCCTCGAGCGGGCCGGACGACTGCGGCGCGCTTTCGCTCAAGATGTTCTCCAAGAAGGACCGCAAGCTGCTGTCCGAGAACGAGCTGCAGAACATCCGGCTGAAGATCAACAGCCGCGAGCGCAAACGCATGCACGACCTGAACATCGCCATGGACGGGCTACGCGAGGTCATGCCTTATGCGCACGGGCCTTCGGTGCGCAAGCTCTCCAAGATCGCCACGCTGCTATTGGCGCGCAACTACATCCTGATGCTCAGCAACTCTTTGGAGGAGATGAAGCGGCTGGTCAGCGAGATATACGGCGGAGGCGCGAGCGCGGCGGCCGCTGCGGGAGCAGGAGCGGCGGCCGCCGCAGCCCATCACCCAGCCTTCCACCCGTCTGCGTGTGGCGCGCTGGCCCACGCGGCTCCCCTACCCGCGCACCCCGCCGCAACGCATGCAGTGCATCACGCGCTCCTCCCTCCCACCGCCACCAGTGCGCCCGGCCTGTCAGCCGTGGCCTCCGTGCGCGCGCACCATGGACTGCTGAAGGCACCGCCCGCTGCCTCGAGCTTCCAGCACTGGGGCGCGGGCATGCCCTGTCCCTGCAGCATGTGCCAGGTCCCGCCGCCCCCACCTCCGCCACCGCACGTGACCGCCATGAGCGCCGTCAGCATGGCGAGGCTCGCCGGAGACTCCAAATGACTCGAGCCCTTAAAAACCCAGACTGATCTCCTACATAGTGAACTGTACTCGGTTCAGGTCCATTCTCAAAACTGTCAAAACATGTTCTCAATGTGCTCCATAAACCGTCAATTTATTACTGAACCTGTCCCGAAGAGTCTCAGACCAGCAAAGGTGTGGTGGAAAAGACCGGTGCTGGGCTGAAGCTCTGCTGCACCGGCGCCAAAAATGTACGAGATTGGTTTTCACACTGGAAATATTGAACCACCTTCTGAGAACCGCTGCTGTATTCTGTATTTCTAAACACACGTTTTTCTGCCTTTCTGTCTTTCCACTTTGGGCAATAACTTTGGGTAAAGAGTTCAGAGGGGTGAAATCTGAGTAAAGTAAATGTAGGTTTTCTTATTTCGCCTCGGGACTCTGGAGATGAAGTTTATGGAGCAGTGACACTAACGTGGCTTTTCTAACCAGAGTTTGGCGTTCCAATGTAGCTCCTCACGACTGAGAACAAATTAGCCATCTCTTCATCACCATCATCATCATTACTGCTCTTCCTCTTTTCTGTAAATATGCATCTATAGAAAACTTCAGGCGAATCCATTCGTTCCTGTTAGAAGGAACACGGTTGGTGACGTGTATCAAAAGAGTGTGTGTGTGTGCGTATGCGTGTGTGTGCGTATGTAAATAAAGTGTGTATATATGTAGACAGTCTTTGTACAGTATGAGAGATTTTATATTAGGACTGAACCCCCTCGCTTTTGGACTTTGGAGTGAACATGATGATGAATTTAGATTGCACATGTTCTCTCTCTCTCTCTCTCTCTCTCTCTCTCTCTCTCTCTCTCTCTCTCTCTCTCTCGCTCTCTCTCTGTCTGTTTATCTTTTTCTCTATCTGTCTCTTCCTCGTTTTGCTTTTGTTCTGCCATGTTGTCACTGACCGACGCAAAGAATGATCGTGTTTTATTTTTTATAAAAGTGCGAAACGATATTTATTGACTTATTTTCGATTGTATTTTCAAGTGAATGAGGGATGATGGAAGAACTGTAAATGTAGTTCAAATAAAAAAAGAAAAGTTTTACGTGAATCGTGTTTGTTGTGCTTGTTTGCCATTCAGTTTTTTAAATTTATTTACTTATTTATTTGGTTTTACATAAACCCTGAAATCCTGAACAACTGAAACAGCTCTAGGATCATCAAGACAACAGCCACTCAGCACTGTCTGAGAGCTGATCTCAGACCTGCTTTTTAAGGCGAATTCTTTACTTCAGACTGCTTTTCACTGAGAAAAGGTCTAAAAGTTACCAAAAAGCCTCCTTAACATCCTGCTGAATCTTGTTTATTTATCTGTGTAAATGATACTGATCTGCGAAACCTAACATGAAGAAAAATAATTTACATTATTATTCGATTGAACTGTAAAAATCTTCGTAAACCATAATAAACAATTGTTATAAACAATTACGCAACATAAAAGGTTATCTCTCCTGTGTCATCAAAATAAAAGCTGGAGCAGTAGAACAGCAATAATAACAACAACAACAACGACTACAACAACAATACCAATAATAATAATAATAATAATAATAATAATAATAATAATAATAATAAAAATAATAATAATAATAATAAAATCTTTCGCGAATTTGTTTGTACCGAATGAAGAAATTAATTAAGTGCAATCTTCAAATATACTCTAAAAAAATAATTAGATAATCATTTAACTGTAATAAATCAAACCACGCTCAATTTTCTTCGATTTTAAACCACAAAAAAATCTCGTTTAAACCATTTCTTTTGTATAACCGTGATCATCCTGAACTGTCCAAATAAACGAAATAAACTGTTTGAATAAACTGTCTAAATAAATGTAATAAAAGATCTAAATAAACTAACTAAATAAATCAAATTAACCATCTAAATACACTGTCTAAATAAAACGTCAAAATAAATTAAACGAACTGTCTACATAAAGCAAATAAAGTGTCTAGACTGTCTAAATAAAGTATAAGATAAAATGAAAATATAAGATAAAATGAAATAAGATAACCATTTATTAGTCCCACAAATAGATATTTTGCAATTAACTGTCTAAATAAACAGAATAAACTGTCTCAATGAATTAAATACATTGTCTAAATAAACTAAAAGAAGATAAGACAACCTTTATTTATTAGTCCTACCAGTAGGAAACTGTCTAAATAAATGTGGTCCCGAAAGACTGGATAAACGCCGTTTATCAGCTCTAAAGAAGCTTCTGGATTGAATGAGTGTGACAGAAAGAGGAGAGGAATGATAAAACTCCTCTGATCTGAAACACAGAGAGGTTTTTCAGCTGGAGGGCAGGTTACTGATGGACATGTTGTAAGTGAACAGCAGAAAACACAACTAAAACCAGCAGCTGGATTTCAGATTCTGTCATATGTTAGGGGGTCTTTTGATTAGGGGCTTTTTGACCCCAGAGAAACTCAGAATAGCAGAAAAAACTGCAGAATTAAACTCCGAAAGCACAGAGAGAAAGGGTGATGGGACTAATGTGATGTCATAGTCTTATTTCAACATTGTATTTAGCACTTGTGGGACTAACAAAGGGTTATCTTATTTCTATTAATTGGTGTGAGATGACAAACTCATTGTTCCCTCTGGCCTTCCTGCAGGACATTTTTGTCCACTTCCCTGTCTTTTTTTGACCATTTTATCTGTGTTAATGCATGTGGAATAAATATGTAGAATATGGAATAAGTTCTCAATGGTCAGGAGTTTTTTTCAGATCTTTTATTTTTTAACTTCATTTTTACCTTTTTTAACTGTTAAATATATCACTAATATGCTCCATATATTCTATTGTAACACCTGACACTTTTGGCCAGTTGAAACCCATGAACACTAAATGTTTTAATTCCTTGTTATTTACATACATTACTGTTAAATCATACAATTCAGGTTAAACGCTTTCCCTGTAAACACTTACAAATGTTAAGAAATGTTTTTTTCTACCAGAGGGTTAAAAAAACAGTCCGATAGTTATAACTAGGTGCATTAGTTCAGTCAGAAGAAGCTCATTTCAGCATTTTATTTAGTATTCTGCACATATCCCACCTGTGGGGCTTTTAAATGGTTATCTTATCTTTGCTATTTTGGCCACAGCCTCTCAGGCCCCTTCATGTGAGATGATAAAGTCACTGTTGATCAAAAAATAGTGCTGTAGCTGTAAAGTGAAGTTATAATCAGGTGAATTAGCTGAGCCAGAAACATCTGTTTGGCTGTGGATGGGTGCAGGTTTAGCTGAGCTCTAGATTGAGTTAAACAGAAGTTAAATGTCTTGTCTCTCTTTTCAAACATCTGCTTGTTAGCCATCCTCGCCGCCTAGCCCATTTGCTCGGGAGTAAAATGCAATTACCCCTGAAAGTTAATGAGAATTACACGCTATCACATTTCCAAATTAATCACAGTGAACCTCCCCCAGCAGCCCCGCCTTAATAAGGGTCTCTTCCTCTTAGAAGGCCATTCAGAAGCCACTAATGGGCCACGCTGCTAATTAGCTAAACCAAACTGTGGCCCAAGCAGGTAGCAAAAAAAGATTCAAGGGTTAAAAAAGTGAAAACACGCTGCAGATACTGTTAAAACCGAGGAGCCGTGTTAATTACACAGTGAGAGTGTGATTTTTGTGATTTTGTGCCATAATTGCCTGCTTCTTCTAGCCTAGTGGTTAGCTCTGCATTAAGAGGCTAACTCCCCCTCACCCCAGAGATCTTCTAAAGAGCTGTGAGGGCTAATTGGTTTCACTGGACTCACAGTCAGTTTTTCTCCTCCACCTTGTGTACCTTGAACAACCTGAGAAGATGCAGCAGAATGGACACTCCAAAATATGGCTAATCATATGTGGGAGCTGGAGGCTTAGAATACTCTATATAGACATAGTATTGACCATTTCACCAAAAGGGACTTTAATGACATTGCATTCAAATACATACAGACTGTAATATGGAGCTGGTCTCGCTATGCAGCTGTAACAGCTTCCGCTCTTCTTGGACGGCTTTCCGCTAGATTTTGGAGTTTCTATGGGAATTTGTGCCCATTCATTATGTAGAGCATTTATGAGGTCAGGCACTGATGTTCTTCCACACTGAACTCATCCAGCATCTCTTTATGGAGCTCGCTTTGTGCACTGGAGCACAGTCCTGCTGGAATAATAAAGGTTCTTCCTCAAACTGTGTCCACAAAGCTGGAAGCATGACGTTGTCCAAAATGTCTTGATATGCTGAAGAATGAAGAATTTCCTTCACATGGGAGTAAGAGACCACCTGAAATCAGGAATGAAGTGGTGTGTCCAAACATTTGTGTACATATAGTGTATTTTCCCCTAAACACATTAAAGGGGAATTGCACTGATTGGACTTAAAATTCCTTAAAAACCCCGTTTTAAAACGTTTTAAAATCATTTGATCATAAAAATGCTGCCTTATGCCTGAGACATTGTTTTACAGTAGATTTGAGAAGGTTTAGGCAGAAAGCAGATAAAACAGAAAGCAACATGTTGGGGTTTGTTAGACAATATGGCCCGCCTCCATTTTTATCATGATTAACGTATTTGCAGACTCATGGATATGAAATAAATGGAATATTTCTATTGTAGGCATCACCATCCCTAGTTCAGAACTCAAAAAACTTTCCCCAATCCTGGAGGACTTTGCTCATGATATGACACACAGAACCACAGAGACATATAAAATATAAACTAAAGAACAATATAAAATTTTAACTAAAGAACAATATAAAATATAAACTAAATCCAACAATCAAACCTCAGTATGAGACACACTAAGCTCAAATGCTGGGGTATTAATACCCCAGAAAAGTAATGATATTTCACATGGTACAACTATTGCACATAACTGTAATAAGATATACACATAATTAAATGATTAATATTGTAAATACCTTTATATTCTCTTTATAATGTACCCCATTTCACATCCGGCCATTCTGCATGGCTTTGTTTACATCTCAGTGAAATTTTGGACTATGGTGCTTAAGTTGATAACTGCAATCTTATTTAAAGCCGAGGTTCTCTGTTCTGTCCACTCATGGATGGACTTTGCTGTGTGGAAAATGTAGCCCTCACCGACAGTCCCTCTTTTCTTAAACTCACAGATTGTGTTGTTTACGGTCTGAATATTCATGGTGCATCTTCTGTGTGTGTGTGTGTGTGTGTGTGTGTGTGTGTGTTACACTTACATTTCAAACCCATTCTCAAATCCCCCTGTTCGGTCCAGATGCAGGCCTTTTCAGACACCAGGCCGTGTTGGTGTAAAGGATTAGACCGAGAGGATTGGAGCAACGCATCAAAGGTGGCGTCGAAAAACACCAAATGAAAGAAAGACAATAATAGAAAAGGAGGAAAATAAACAAATAAAAAGAAGTGCATCTGTAGCTTTGTAAGACTGTGTTTGATTGAGAGAGAAAGAGAGAGGGAGGATTATCTCTCCATTGTAGTTTAGAGTCTTACATCTCTACTCAGAATGTGTCTGTTATAGTTTTGGATCATGTAGTTAATGTATTCATCATCTTTACTATTAATGTTATTCAGTAACCCTATGATCATGCCAAGAAACCATCATGCCCTGAGATGGTGTGAGTGAAGAGTGTGTGCGTTTGGATGGCGGGGGTTGTTGTTACAGTAGCCATATGAGAGCCTTTCTCCCTGGGGAGGACTAATTCTCTCTTTCTCCTTCATCTGTTCTTTCTTTAGCTGCACATGGCACTGTCTGGAGGGTCTCAACACCATTGAAAGACCCTTATCTGTGACTTTTAATGCACCATGTAAAAGTTGGCACCTAATGAAATTAACACCCAGATTCATGGACCCAGTTTTTTATTTTATTTTATTTTAAAGTCCCTAAGAGACACTTTGTGTTCATAAGTGACTAGTAACTGCTTATATGTCCATTCGATTCAATTTTTATGGATTTAAAAATTTGATGCATCTGTTATATTTTCACAATAATCTGGTTACTCTAACTTTTCCATCATAATTTATAATTCATAATGTTTTTGTCCAAAAATCAAAACTTTTTGTAAACATTTTTTACAGGAAATCTCAGTTTAAGAGAAGCTGCAACGCATTAAAAATGTTTTGTGCATTGTAAGTGTATTGCTTGCTATTTACAAGTAATATTACAGTGAGTTGAGACATTTGAACTGAATCTACTCGGTTACACCCTTAACTGACTAACAGCTGGAGTCGTCCTTTAAAATACTTTAAAAAATCTGTTGTTTTTAACCGTATGTCTGTGGTCATTGTTCCAGTCACCTGTATTAATCGGCTTTTTGTTTAAACTGCCATTCACAGGGACTTAATAAATTCTCTTTCAGTTTAAAATCGTTCTGCAATTGTGCAACAACAAGTAGGTAAAATGTAGGTAAGAAAAGGTAGATTTCCACGTCTGGAAAAGTTCATCCAAGAAGAGGATAAAAACTCATGTGTGTGTGTCTGGGTTTATGAAATCATGCATAGTGTTTCTGACTGTGTGTGCTTTTCAAACCCAGATGGACATCAGAGAAGGGTGTGCGGTTGTGTGGTGGGGTAGGGGGTGTCAGGTTGTGAGCAGTTTGTGTGTGTGTGTGTGTGTGTGTGTGTGTGTGTCTGTGTGCATCCAGAAGTCTATGATTCAAAGCTGATGAACTTCCATACAGAGCGGATCAATGTGTTTACTGAAAGAGTCAGAGACACAAAGACAGATGGAGAAGAGAAAGACAGGGGGAGAGAAAAAGAAGGGAACGTATAACAGAGAGAGCGAGTGAGAGAGAGAGAGAGAGAGAGAGAGAGAGAGAGAGAGAGAGAGAGAGAGAGAGAGAGAGAGAGA